>REGM01000347.1:15782-38993 GCA_004194415.1 Aurelia aurita
GAATTTCTGGAATTTGATGACGTCAGCATTTTTTTATTATGACGTCATTTTGGCCGCCATTTTGGCCTAATTAGCAAATTTTTTGAATTTTGTCCAACTTTTTCAATTAAAAACACTCCAATGATGCATTTGTGATGGATTATCACCAATTTGCCGCTTCTTTTTGTTTATTTTTACATGGAACAAGTTTATAGCATAAATTACGTCATCAGAATTGAATAATTTCTACCAAAATAACATTCCAAAATCACTATTTACAATAAAATAACATTTTTCAGCAAGTATTCTGACAAACTAGACCAAAAACAGCATACATTTCCTGCAAAATCTTCTTTAAACTCAAATTTAAGTTGAGAACCTGATTTTCGGAAATTTTCAACTTTATGACGTCACTGTGACATCATAGGGCGTGGCAACCACACCCAAATTGTGCTACATGTTACAAATTACTTGCTTTATAACTGTGCCAAGTTATATTGATTTCTGGTTAGTCTAAGACTGTTTTCAGAGGGGGGGGGTGGAATCCACCCCCCCCCCCATAAATGGTAGCTTGAAAATCGCCCATATGGATTAGGGTTAAGTAGTTTGTTCTTGTAAAAATTTAATTGAATATAAAACTTAAAACATTCTATTTTCTTTTAATTCCAGCATTTTTTAGTAAAGGCTAGCAAAAGGATTAGCCAAATTCCCAAAGTAATTCCACAGAGGTGACAACGATTAATTTCAAGATAATTTAAGATAGAAAATTATGAGAATAGATATTTCTAGAAACTCGACATCTTACAGTGATAATCAAAAGGGTTATACCGGGTGAGTCAGAAAAAACAATCCCCGTTTGAAAGGCCACTGCTCTCTGGATATCAAAACGATGATATTGGTAAGTATATTGTTTAATAGTGGACATGTTCAAATAAATTTTAAATTTTACCTGACTGAAATCGACCACTCCGTTCTGAAATTATGAGGGATTTTCTCAAGAAGGCCCCTCCAAGAAACCTTCAAAAATGGCATAAAATCACGACCAAATTTCCGTCATATTTCTTCCTTAATAGCAATGACTTGTACATGATTTAGCACGTTTTATCCCTTTGAGATGATGAAAGTGCCATGCCTAGGAACATAATAACATTATTCTCGGAGATTTTATCCTCCCAAGAGGATAACACATGCTAAAGCATGTGCAAGTCATTGCTATAAGGCAGAAATATTTAGAAAATTTGCTCGTGATTTTAGGCCTGTTTTGAAGGTTTCTTGAAGGGGCTTTCTCCAGAAAATCGCTCATAATTTTAGAACGGAGTGGCTGATTTCAGTCAGGTAAATTTTCAATTATATTTGAACATGTCAACCATTAAATAATGTATTTGTCAATATTATCGTTTTGATATTCAGAGAGCAGTGGCCTTTCAAACGGGGATTGTTTTTTCTGACCCACCCGGTATACGCCTAATTGTTGAAGAAATTCAGTTAAAATGTAAAACTTATAAAAATTGGAGATAGTGTCGGGTATTCAGAATATGAAAGTATTTGTTGAATACATACTGTACGGTTCAAGAGAGCACAACTATCTAAAGAAAACAGGCATCAGTTCGGTCTTTTGCGCTTTTTATTTTTCATCTCAGTGCTGGATGACTACTTTCGTCCACTAGGGCATCTTCAGAGCAACAGAAGTATTTGTTGAACATTTTTCTAGATCAGTGATGACAGAAAAAGTAGGACGAAAGGGGTTAACGAAGAGGCTCGCTACGCAATGCTCTTTTCATAATTGTAGGACGATACTTCATTGAAGCAAGGCTTCTACCCCCGCGGAGGGGGGGGGGCACTTCGATAATTTTTGTACCGGGTATGTGCCGCTGGACAGGGTATCGTTTTTAGCGATGTTGCTCCCAAACAGGGCATCTTTTTTCACAAAAGTGCTCCCAGAGGGGTGTATAGTTTACGAATAATTGCTCTCGTACAGGATTTTGACAAGGAATTTGCAATTTTGCTATTGTTTTTTGCCAGTTTTGTTTTTTGCCAGTTTTGTTTTTTGCCAGTTTTGTTTTTGCCAGTTTTCTCCAAGACAGGGTAGTCAATTTGAAAAAATTGCTCCCACACAGGGTGAAAATTTCAATATCTCAGAGGCACACCCCCGTAGATTTTGAGTTCAAGTGCCCCCCCCCCCCGGGGCTTCTACCCACAAAGGTGAAGCAGTTAATAAAATTGAACGGGAATAGCTGTAAAATAAAAGGAGGTCTACAGTAAGAAGAAACATTTTTCGAACGAAACAATTTCGAATAATAGAATTTGGGGAATTAATTACCGGCAAAAATTCTGAAAAAAACTTTCCAACATTAGAAACAGTGAGAGTAAGTTTTGATCATAAAATGATTACAGAGTTCCAAAAGTTCACGCGTGGCAAATTTTCGGCCAGCATGAATACATTTTCGGCAAGAATATTGATCCTAAATTTTTCACGCCGAAAATTTACTTTTTTTAAGCCCAGAAATGCATCAAGTAATGAAAAGATGGTGCCTCACTTACTTACTGTTTCGCTGAATTTTGTAAAAAGTCATCAACTATGCCTTCAGGATCGTCCGGTGTTTGAACTGAAAATGGATGAAATCAAATGAAGAAACATCCTGTGTCAAAAAACCTCTTTGAGAGCATATGCGTAAAATCTTGGCTAGTGTAAATGGCTATTACTTCTTTCTTTGGACTGAATGGCTTGAGAGAAACTTAAGCTACTTTGCTATAATTCTACAATTGGACTTTTCTGAAATCTTCAATATCAAGAAAGTTTTGAAAAAAATTAAAACTATCATAATTTCTAAATTTTCTGAGGAAACATCGGATACTTTTGAAAAAGACAATAGTTTATGCATGTCTACAATATGGTATCAAGCACAAGTCTTTCACTCTTCTGGTTTATGATTTGGAAATTTAATGACGTCATATCCTCAAATAGCCGTGCAAAGACAATAGACTTTGACACGCGCGGCACCATATTTTGGTAACTCAATTACGTCAACAGGAAATACTGATATCTGATTGGCTAGAATTTAACCGCAAGTGGCTTGAGCCACTTTTATATGCTTACATTCCCTTTAAGGTCCCAAAAAGGTGAGTTACCAGCAGGAGTGGTGTCTTCGGCTTCGGTAATGGATTCCTTGTGGGTCCTTTGACCAGGTGATACACTAACAAAAACCCGGTATTTTAGATAAGAGTTATAAAAAACCTCGCTTACCATTACGACCACTATTCTGTAATTTCTTCAACCTGGCTTCATTTTTAGCAGCCATTTCTTCGATTGCTTGTGAAGTCATTGAGTTAACAGACACCCCACCTGGTGTACTCGGCTTTTGAAGATATGGATCCTGAATGATAGGAAGGATGAGCATGACAATTTCGTAACAGATGAGCAATTCATCCAATTCATTATCACTTTATCAATATAATTCAGAGGCTGAGTTTCAAATGTTTGAATTACACACAAATATATATATATATATACATACAAAAATTGCCTCGCCTACTGTTCAACTTCTGAACAAGATAAATAACGGGCGGAAAAAGTTTAGATTTATCCTTGAACCATGGGTGGCTAGACGCCACATGTGTGCTTAAATTCTTCTGCGGAGGAAAATTTATATACTTCTCCTCCGCAGAAGTATCTAAAGTTTTCTCAGCCTGGTTCCCAGTAGTCGATGTTGCGAAGGAGACAAACGCGTTTTTTTGTTAAGAAAAAGGGTTGAATTGTGAAGGCGAAGGAAGAGCTCATTTGAGACCTCTTCCCTGGAGTCCAGTCCCCTTGGTCGAAAATGATGTCAGGGAACCAGACTGAAGTTTTCCTCATAAGAAGCATATAAGCACAGCTGCGGCGTCTAACTGCCCATACTTAAACTTTATATGTGCGCCTGTCTTCTTTTGATAACTTATTTTCGCAAGAAGCTCGAGTCAGTTGATGACCCAAGTTTCAAAGCTTTCTATGCAGTTCTACTTTTTTAAGTTTGAGGCTCGATTAACAGGCCGTAGAAAGTATTAGTCGCCTCATACTGGCATGTCAATCAAAAGCAACGGATGCTATAGACCATTCATATTCCGCAGTCGAATATTCATATTTATCCATATTTAAAGTTGGTATTTACAATAGTAATAACAACATACTAAATGAGAGGGCGCTGTTCGCGGTGCATCTCGGTATCGCATGGTCGTTTAGAAATTGAATTTGAATCCGACTTCGAACTCCCCATGCGATCCCGAGAAGCAACGCAAAATGCGCCTTCGCATTCGACTGCGGAATGGTCTATTGCTACAAATGATATGATATGATATATGATATATGATATATGATATATGATATATGATATATGATATATGATATATGATATATGATATATGATATATGATATATGATATATGATATCTGATATATGATATGATATGATGAAATAATTCTTTATACACGAAACTACCCTTCAGCTACAATATTAGATATAATAAATACATAGAGCAGATATAAAATAAAAATCAAATAAATTATTAGTTAGCCTAAGATGATGGTCTTCCAGGGGGTCGTGTTTTTAAATGGACGTTTTCAGTCAGCTCTTCAAGTACTCCTTCAGTTCTTTTTTAAAGCGACTAATAGTCGGGAGTTTCTCTAATATCAAGTCAAAGTCTGCTCTTTTAAAACAGATAGCTCTTGCAATATACTGTCTATCTTAAATTTTGCTTCTCGCAATTCTGTTTCATACTAACCATATGTAAATCATCGTCGTTAAGCATTGGAGATATCCGCCTCGATTTGGCAGTCGATAGCCTCGAATTCGTACCATCTACAGGGTCATCCATGTTAATGAATTTGCTTTCAGACTCAAGCAACGAAGTTTTGCTTTGCCCTCTCTGCACAAAATAAAATAAAATAAATGTAACATCCGATGTATTGTTCAAAACGTCGATAGCAATATCATACCAATACTAACTTTTTGCGAGGGCAATACGGACAAATTGGTTTATTACCCGATTTGGAGGAGACAATGGAAACAATCAACGCAGTGATACGCTAGAAGCAACGCCAGGCCGAAGTGCCATTTTGTATCCTTTGGCGATGGGCACTGCGGGAAAATATTGCCCGCTCCTCGACCAATCAAATTCGTTATCGCGTTCTCTGCCCTGAAGATCGGGTAATAAGGCAGTATAGGCAATATACAATGTAGTAGTAAGGGGCTTCGTGCGCTTCTCTCCTCGAAGACAAGCTTGATTTGCAATTTTTCAAGCTCAATTTCATTTTTCAATACCGAGTGGACCAAAAAGAACTTCACATGTTTGAAATTGGTTATGCAGAGAATACTTGAGGTATTAGAATCAATCAAAGTTTGGTCGATACCCGAAAGGCTGAAGTATTTTTGTGATTTTTGAGATTTTTGTGTTCCCCAATGCAATTTTTCTAAACTACTAAAAAGATTAATAAAAAGGAGGAGAAGATATGCTTAGAGTTGCTAAAGGCTAAAACATACAATCTCATTGCCTTTACCCCATATCAACGAATTCTTGCTCAAAATGTGAAGGTTTTAGAGCGTCCAACTTTGCATAAAATGAACAAAATTTACCTGTCCAATCGTTCCTCCTTTTTCATTTTTGATATTGAGCATAAGATGGTTGGACGTCTCTTTGATTGCTTGTCGCAAGGCTTGCAGTTTCTGCTCTTGAATTCTAAAATTTTAATAAAAAAGGGATTACTGAAAATGTGATTGGCACCTTCTCCAAAGGACATGCAGTACCTCCCAAGCTAATGAGAGATAATATTGTACAATGGTAAATAAACGTTTGGAGATCTACCCGGTTACCCAATAAAAAGTTGAATTTTTTACAAATCACCAAAAGCTGGCCCCATCTTCAAATGTTCTTTTTGTGTATTAGGGTCGAAGACCAAACAAATTCCATAAATTATTGCCATTTTAATCTTTAGGGAGAGAGAAGACGAAATTAAAGCACGAAAAACATTTTTTTTAGCAATAATATTTCACAAAATATTGTATTTTTAGCCAAGCAGCAAGTCCTACATGATATGAGAGTTTTGTCAGGGATATAAGCAACCAATTTAAAGGCAGTCTGTCACGCATCTGATTGGGTGATCAGGACAATACAAAGAATAGGAGACCTGAATGGCTGCTGATCCTAATCACTTTCTACGGCCGTAGAAAGTGATACAGATCAGCCCTCCTTTGTTCCCAATGCACAGATTCACAAAGACATTCGTTGTGTTGAGCTCTGACTTTACTACAGCCAATCAGATACGTGACAGACTGCCTTTAAGTGTTGGTGCGGGATAAAATTTCAACTTGATTTGATGAGTAATTTTTGTAAACCAGGTAGCATGTAAAATCATAGGCGGCAGGAGACGCGTGGATTGCTTTTTGAAAAATATTGTGGTCATAGGTTGGGGTTATTAAGATTAAATTAGCAGCGATGTTTTCGGAGCGGCTGCCTGTTATTTTGTAGCCACTTACGGTTGACCCGGCGGACGCTAATCTGCCAATCGATCATGGTAAAATTATAAATTCCCACGAACTCAAAGCCACTTCAAGACTTTGTCATACGTTTAAAACTATTATGGTCCTTGACACAGATGTACATTAGTAAATTCTCACGATGGGTAATAGATTCAAATTTTGAAATTTCAAAAATTCAAATTAAAAAAAAATTCAATTTTTTAGTAACATGGTAGGACGAAGTTCAAAGCAACTAAAGACATGTACGTACCTGATAAATTCCTTTTGCTGAAGATCTAACTCATTGGAAGTCGTAGGTTTAGATGCATGTCTTGCTTTAAAATCCGTCATTGAAGATGCATCTGTGGAAAGATAAGCAGTACTATGAAGTGAAGTATCATAACAACCGAATCAAAGAAGTTTGACCCGTCCCATAAAACATTAAAAATATGGAGGAATATCTTTTGGAGGGCAAGCAGAAAGCAGCTAAAAAGAGGTCCGCCCACATTTTCAAAAGGATACCGTTCGCTACACCAAAAAGGTACCCCAGCCTGGAACAATCTTTTGCAAAAAATAACCCCTTGGCTAGACTAAAACGGCGAAATATAGAGACAAGATACCCTTCGCTGGATCAAACTTGCAGAAAACATACCATTGGCTAGAGTAAACAGGAAAAAGCATACCCTTGGCTAGAATAAAATTGCAGAAAAAGTACACCCTTGGTTAGCCTGCAGAACAAAACTAAATAAGAAGAGTAAAACAATAATAAACAAACTAATAACATGAACATTACCTGCTAACTTGTGGAATTCATCTGCATGCTTTGGTGCCTAGAATATGATAGAAAAGTTACAAGAAATCATTCCTTGCCATGAACAGAAAGTTTATTAGATCCTCTCTGATGAATATATTTTATGCAGACTTACAAAAAAGATATATTTACCTAACACAAAACATTAAAAACGATCGCAGAGAAGGATTTTCTTCCAAGAGCTATGCGAACAGCCAGCTAAGTCATCTCAAGAATTCGTCAGATGTCCGCATTCTCGTCAAACGGTCTTACTTCCAGTTCAATCAAATCAACTATAGGGTACGATAACCATAAATAACAACCTTCAGGATATAAACTTCTCAGGAGCGACGGACATACAAAGGGATTTCTGTTTAATCTTTTTGCTTTTCTTGTTTCCTGAAATTTTCCCCTCCGCTGCCCTATAGAGACCATATAAACATAATATTATTAGGAGTAATTTCTTACGCCTCTCCTCGTAGCTGACCCTCTGCGAATTCTTGCTTTTTCGAATATCTCCATCCCATTTGCTTCAGACCTGAAACAAAGATGATAGAACTTTATCACAACTACTCTCATGTAGAGGCAGCGACCTAGCATAACCAAAACAATAATCTCGTGAACAATATTTCCCTAATAGTGATCTCCTGCAACCTATCACTGCACAGCTATACTGTTCGTCTTCGAAAAGGCACAAATTGAGTTTGAGCGATTCAACAAACTGACTAGCTTCCAAAATTGGCCTTTAATAAAAGAATTTCAAAACCCACTACTGCGATGTAAGTGTTCTAAATGATTTAATATATCCGATTCACACTCTCAAACGTAAATTGTTATTCAAATGTTACGTCGACTTGGCGAATCATTCCATATCCGTTTAGACAAGGAAATATTCGGGAAACTCGCTCTACGTCCATTTCAGATGAATGGCATCAGATCAACTATTTGTTTATAATTTTGCAAAAGTTTTACAGCAAAGGAAGCAGAAGTGATTTAAATTCTCGCTTCTCGACAATCTCTAGGAGCAAGAAGATAAGATGATATCATGACTATATTCCACTGTGTAAGACCTCAAATGGGCAACGGAGCTTTTCCTATCGAGGAGTTACTGTTTGGAACCAGTTGAGCTATGAAAATCAAAACTGTTCCTTCGCTAGCTACTTTCAAAATGAGACTAAAATCGTTCTTGAAAAATCAAAGAGGTTGATCTTCTAAACCAAAGTTCAGTACATACGTATGACTTCTGAGTCCCTTTCTTTTTATAAATTTTCTTTCTTTTATATAGGATCTTGAAGTTGATTTGTATTACGCAGCAATTCATGTATTAGGTTAGTTTGTTTTTAAGCAGGGCACATTGAAAATTAGTTATGTAAATTTGACCGAATCTGTTTAACCCTGTTGAAATAAATCAAAATGAAATGAAATGACACTAACACAAACAATGGATTTCCTAACTAAAAACTGTCTTTGTATTTATTCTTTCTTACCTTTTCGGGTTTTGGGGTTTCGCTTTTGCTTCCTTGTATTTTTCCTGGACAAAGGTGACAAAGATTATAGCTTTAATACAGCTCAGACTAAAGCAGTGAATTGATATCGAATAAAGTATCCAGGCTTATACCAAAATAAAATTATTTACCGAGCATAATTTCAACTTAAATAAGCACAGTTATCATACTTCTTAATGATAAAAAATTATCCAAAGAAAATTGCTTGAAGAATTAGTTATAAAGAATCATGAGCCGACGAAGCTGAGTTTCGAACTAGTAGTTCAAGTACTGCAGTAAATTTCCAGGTTCGTTGCTTCGCAGTACCGTTGTCTGATAAATAGAGGAGAAAAATACATAACTCGAAATGAGCTATCGTTATAAGACAACAATGCTAAAGATGACGGCTGCAAAAACTCTGTTGAGTTTTGCTGCAAAGTATATTCTTATAGTATGCTGGTAAAAAGCTCCCCAATGACGACCTAACGACGTGAACATTTTGGTCTGCCATTTTGACTAGCTAGCTTTAATTCGAATAGGCCTTGAATTCGAATGCAACATGACTCGAAAGAAAACCTTTCCAAAGCAGAAAAAGTAAAGTTTTGATTCGAATTGAAAGATTCGCGTTCGAATTACAAAATTTTCCTATTTGTTTACATTGATTCCTTGTTCCGAACTTTACCACAGCTAGCTAGCCGAAACGGCAGACCAACATTTTTATGTTGTTAGGTGGTCGACAGAGAGCATTTTACCAGTATGCTTTGCGCGGCCGCCATCTTTAGCGTTATTGTCTATTGTCGGCACGTGTTTGATATTACAGAGAATGCTCGCATTTAGAAGGGCCACGTTGTTTGATTGTGCATCGTTTACGATTTGCAGAGGAAAAACTGCACTACCAAAATAATGGGACTCTGCTACCGGCATACATTCGCTGCCAATCAAACTCGTGCCGGAATTTAAAATCAACCCTGTGTCGTAATTTAAACGCTAACTCCTTTTATATCTGTTGCAGCGACAGATCACGTTTTACTAGGGGATCTTGGAAGAAGTACACATCAAGACTCCTTTGTTTTTTCAAGTCAGCTTTGTCACTGACCAGAGGTAGCTATAGCAGGGTTCCTGATTGGCCAATTACAAAGATATACTGCGAGAATAACAAGCTTCCGTTACATTAGGCAGAGTGGCCAAAATCGTTGCAAATAAATTTTAAGCAACAGGATTTGGGCTTATATGTTAAAAGAATGACTAGGGAGTTAATGACGACCGACTTTAACATGAAATGTAAATAACATACATACCACGTTTTTCTCCAACTCAACCTGAACTTTGTGTCCCTCCTTACTCAGTTGCTTCCGCAGTGCTGCAAGTTGTCTGATCACGTGATCTTGCGAAGCTTTGTTATTCTGAGACCTTGGCGATGCTTCTATGAGAGAATTGGTAAAATCAAGTAAGACAACTGCCACTGTCATACGACGAAGTTAAAACAAGGAACCAGAAGAAAGACCATCACATGTTAATTGTAAGATTATTTATTAGGTAAAAACTACAATTTCATTTCTCGTTAAAGCAGGAGAGTCTATCCATACTAATCACAAAATAATCACAATAATCCAAAAATAATCAAATAATCATAAAATAATCACAAAATAATCACAAAGTCTAGTACACTTTTTTGGAAGTGATTTGCGCTGATCTTAGCTATTTACCAAAGCATTTATCAAATCAGCGGTTTTCGCTTTTCTACACATCAATTATAATATAACAATGAAAGTACTAAATATGAAATACCTAATTCCTCGCTCTTTTGAAACAGTTCATCTCTTATACTGGAAAGATAAAGCATATCCAAATCACTGGATTCTTCTGCGTGTGACTCTTGAACAACATTACGGTGGCCATGTCGAGATGGAGGGTTGCTCACTTGTGTTGCATGGGATTCTACTCTTATCTGTAAAATTAAAGAACTTCCAAGTCACTGAAAAATTCACTGAATGAAGAAATCACTCCTATTCTTTAAAGGTAATGTGTCCATATATAAGGCCAGCGTATACCCCACCTGTCAACATCCATCAAATTCTCGGCAAATGATTGGTTGCTATTCAAACTGATCACATGAATAGAGCAAATTGCTGTAATGCGTGATTGAAAAGAAATTTTAATTGATCACATGGGGACTACTTGTATGGACACATTACCTTTACCTTACATTTAGAACGAAGCTTCAGCGGACAACTGCAGCTGTAATATTTTTGGGACGACTTTCTACATTTCAGATAACATACTTCAGAGGCCGACAAACATTGTCTCTTCCTGGGAACGACAAAAATATCCCTAAAACTTCCTGCGAAAATCTTTTTGATTTGATACTGATTCAGAAAATGGTACAGTGTAGCTCGTTCAAGTTATAGGGCTACTTGGTTACTTGGTGAAATTTAACATGTTCATAAATCAACAAATTAAGGTTTAAACACAACACAAGATAAATCAAATAGCCACTGCATATCAATCTTNGTCAACATCCATCAAATTCTCGGCAAATGATTGGTTGCTATTCAAACTGATCACATGAATAGAGACAATTGCTGTAATGCGTGATTGAAAAGAAATTTTAATTGATCACATGGGGACTACTTGTATGGACACATTACCTTTACCTTACATTTAGAACGAAGCTTCAGCGGACAACTGCAGCTGTAATATTTTTGGGACGACTTTCTACATTTCAGATAACATACTTCAGAGGCCGACAAACATTGTCTCTTCCTGGGAACGACAAAAATATCCCTAAAACTTCCTGCGAAAATCTTTTTGATTTGATACTGATTCAGAAAATGGTACAGTGTAGCTCGTTCAAGTTATAGGGCTACTTGGTTACTTGGTGAAATTTAACATGT
Organism: Aurelia aurita; assembly: GCA_004194415.1. Taxonomy (NCBI): domain Eukaryota; kingdom Metazoa; phylum Cnidaria; class Scyphozoa; order Semaeostomeae; family Ulmaridae; genus Aurelia; species Aurelia aurita. Next base: position 27,418 of record REGM01000347.1, read on the forward strand.
TCATAAATCAACAAATTAAGGTTTAAACACAACACAAGATAAATCAAATAGCCACTGCATATCAATCTTTGGATTCAATACTCTCTTCCTGTGCCTCGATTATGCTTCAAGAGACTTTTCGCTTGTCCTAGGTCATCAACGTGATGTTTGGTATATTTACGTGTGCATATAAGTTACTTAATGCAGCTGAAGAGCTCGATGATAGGTTAACCTGGAGGAATCTATTCCTTATAAAGACCAGCCTTTTCTTCAAATTCTAAATACAAACCTTTTCGTCAAGATTCTGCATTACTAACGTTACTTAGTGCAAATTCAATTTTGTTTTCTCGATAACAATTATGAAAGGTGACAGCATAAAAATTTCGGATGGCAGCATAAAAATTCACCTTCCTTTCTTCAACAAAGTTTCCTGCGGCCTAAAAATCTGGCCAAAAATTTCCCGAGAGCGCCTTTCCCCTGTTCCCACACTTTATCGGCCTCTGACATACTTTCAGAGGAAATTTTAGAGGTAAGACGGCAAAGAGCTGCTAATTTCGAAGGTTTGCGAGGAGAGAGAATGTAGGAATTTATCTGAAAAACATGCTAAAGCTTTGGCTCTTTCCAGGTCGTTTTTGTTTATCTTTACTTGTTTTGCTGGTCTGTAAGTTCAGACTTTTCGTTGTCTTTGTTTGCTCTTCTCTGCTGCTCCATTGCGCTGTTTTGTATACTTTTGTGTGTTGCATATTTCTATTTAAAATATTTGGAGAGCTCTTACTTGCTTGTCTTAGTTTTTGAAATAGAACTAGGTCAATCCCGAAAGCCTTCAAATTTCCATTAAAATAAGCTATACTCGTTTTGGTTCTCCAAGCTCTTGAAAAAAGAAAACAAAAAATATNAGAGAATGTAGGAATTTATCTGAAAAACATGCTAAAGCTTTGGCTCTTTCCAGGTCGTTTTTGTTTATCTTTACTTGTTTTGCTGGTCTGTAAGTTCAGACTTTTCGTTGTCTTTGTTTGCTCTTCTCTGCTGCTCCATTGCGCTGTTTTGTATACTTTTGTGTGTTGCATATTTCTATTTAAAATATTTGGAGAGCTCTTACTTGCTTGTCTTAGTTTTTGAAATAGAACTAGGTCAATCCCGAAAGCCTTCAAATTTCCATTAAAATAAGCTATACTCGTTTTGGTTCTCCAAGCTCTTGAAAAAAGAAAACAAAAAATATGTAAGAGCAGAACAGATCTTAATTCCAACCTGGTCATAATACACCCAGGGTTAAATCTGGCAATATGGTTGTGTTATAGGTGAGTGTATTTAGGCAGTCCTCAGTCTTCACAAATGGTAACTTTACAAAGGTATCAATACAATCAACTTTACAGAGGTATCAATACTTTTGTTACCTCATTTTCTTGCTTAGCCAAAGTTGGAATGGGACGTGATTTTGGCCGCTCTTGTGACTGAAAATGAAAGAATATTCAAATCGTAAGAAGATCTGCTTTTCAGTTATTTCAGTTATTTACTGAAGTTATTGACTGAAATTGAAGTTAAACATCAAGTTTGATCATTTAGACCACTTTTACACTGTACCGGTACAGTTTTGATCCGTTACAAAGATGTTACGGTTCAAGAGCGCTTACACTGTTCCAGAACGAAATTTCTCTATAGGCGGAAGGAGCAATAGTGTTACGGATTGGCAGGAACAGTGTAAACGGGAGGCTGAAACGTCACACTTTTTAATGACGGATTCAAAATTGTACCGGTACAATGTAAACGGGGTCTTAGACTGAGAAAATTTGTTTGGATAAGGTTTTGATAAGGTAAAATTCGATTTCTATATAAGTAACGCACGTTTGCTAAATTAAGTACTGTTATTGGTGTTTTCAACTAGAAGAGATTCATAGTGCCATACCACAGGAGGCCCAATCGCGTATAATATGGAGGATTAATGTTTAGATCTGATGTCTACTCATGGAATCTTCCTGCTACTTGCCGCTATGAAACCATAGGCTATTCAATTCAATTCAACTACTCTGTTGCTGTTGTTGTACTGCAATAACGCAACATTATTGCTTGTGTACTGTATTGTGTACAGTAGTACAGTACAGTAACAGTACAGTATACAATAATAATAAAAATAACTAAAAATAATAGACTTATTTTTATTATTACTGTATACTGTATTGTTACTGTACTGTACTACTGTACACAATAAAGTACACAAGCAATAATGTTGCGTTATTGCAGTACAACAACAGCAACAGAGTAGTTGTATTGAACTGAATAGCCTATGGTTTCATAGCGGCAAGCGGCAGGAAGATTCCATGAGTACAGATCAGATCTAAACATGAATTCTCCATATTATACGCGATTGGGCCTCCTGTGGCCATATGAAAGCAAATTAGTACCAGGGTGCAAAATCAAGGAAAGCCATCCGGTAATTCGTTAATGGCAAACCTCGTGCCGACAGCCGTAAAACCTTACAGAGAAAAGAGAATTGAAGAGCATAAAAGAGACAAAGAAGGAAACATTACATGCAAAAAGTAACCCGTAATAGATATTCCTCTAAAATCGAGACAAACTCATTCGTGTGGAAGTATTCATACGATGCCACTAGTATCGAAAAGAAACAGGATTCGATCACAGTGCTCCATAATTGTAGAGACAGTAGGTAGTTTTACACTTAAACAAAGTACGATTCCTTACAACATAAAAAACACACTGAATAGCACATACCTTATTCTGTAAGGCCGGAATGGGAGGAGAAGCAGCTCTTGCAGTCTGTAAACATAAAGCACAACATGGATCAGAATATTGGCTGTAGAATCAGAAGATCCGGAACGATTAGAGAGAAGAGGACGCAAAAGTAAACCAACTGGTGGCAATTGTAAGAAATTGCTCAAATCGTATTTTGTAACAAAGATTCATCGCCATTAAACAACGTCTTTACTAAAACAGAATGTGTCATCGTTGCTCTTCACTAGCAAGGGTGCAAATAAGAAATTTTTAAATGATAGCTGACTGATTGAATAGTAGTTTGCCTTCAACACAGGAAGTATTACAGTAAAGTCACGCCTTTAAGAAACCCACTTTTTACCTCAGCCTATTGTTCTCCCTTAAATACCCTATTGTTTTCTTATTGTTTTAGCAAAAATTCAGGGTCTGAGTTTCTTATAAAGTGGTTTCTTAAAGGCGGGACTTTACTGTATGTTAATAACTACAGGTTACCGCCTAAGGAAGTACCGGGCAAGCCGCAAGAGTTCACGCATCTGAAAATACGTATTATGTCGTATTTGTATTACTTATTTGTATTAGTATTGTTCATAGCTTAAAGGCTGAAGTATATTTTGTGATTGATGATTTAACAAGAAATCTTTAATTCCAAGTGTTTTGACGAAGAGCCTTAAACCTGAGATCCACTTATAAAGAATCTCCTCACCCACGGCAATGCGCAAGCGCATTCCATCTCCCCCAAGAATTAAAAAGTGGATCTTTACAAAAATATTATAACACAAGCGTCACTTCTTTCACGAAGGTTCAACTCTTAAAGGACAATTCCGAGGTTGGTATGACTGATGATAAAATGAAAGAATATACTGTTATGAATGTTGTATCGTATTTTTCTCCAACTTTTTGTCTTTAATCTACGAAACCACGTTTTACAATCTGCGACAAATGGGTAGTGACCTCATTAAGCACAAGGTCAGAGCTTTCTAACGTCACGTCCAACGCGAGAATGCGGCTGCCCTATTGTTTTCTTGCCCCTGAATCGTGACTAGCCTCCTTATCGGGTACTCGTAGAAAAAATGGAGACCAATGGCGGCGACATTTGGCCTAAATTACCAAGATGTTTATTGAATTGACAGCTGAAACACAAGTCTAAATGTGGAAAAAAGTTAGCATTTGATTCAAGAGAAATTTGTTTCTAATATTAATTTTACAAACCCCAGAATTGTCCTTTAACTCTTAGCTCCCTTAATGCAGTAGAATTATACACAAAAATCTCTTTTCCCAAGTCCCTTTTCTTAGTACAAATAATCCAACTTCAGACATATATCATTACCGGTACTACTCTTGGACTGCCAAACTCGGACGATCTTCTCTGTATTGTCCTAAATTTCTCTTCTTCCATCTGCTGTCTTTCGCGCTCAGCTTCTTGTCTCTTTTCTGCCGCTACTTTCCTCATTTCGTCATTCTTCTTCAGCGTCTGCAGAACGATAAAATGAAGATTGTGAGAATGGGACCCTGTATCCAATCTCACAACAATGAAAATATAGGAAGAATAACAAGCGTAACTGTTTGAAAAATCATACTGTAAGATCTATCCATTTCATTTGCAAAAATTCCAGCAGCATTTTTTATATATTCATCGATAAAAATTACAAGGACAAACAATTATTACAATAATGATACCAACAGAGAGCATTAAATATATATCTACTCTGCGGCCTTACATAAAAAATAGAACAAAAGTGAAATTAGAGGTTACAAAAAACAACAACAACAACAACAACAACAACTACAAGAATATAGCTTGAGAAGGAAGATCGATATTTGATAGAAATATAAAATTGTTCATAGGAGACGCTCGGTCGTTTGAATATACCTTGATGTAAACTCTAGAATCGCTTTGTTTTGATTTTCTGTTAACCTTTCATAACCGTAAAGAATTATTTTCAAGAGATTACTGTTAGAAAGATTTGTTATATCGCTAATTTGCAGGATACTTTTTATGCCGTCGAGAAGGACGAGTCTTTGCGCAGCAGCTTTGATGTGGCTTTAACTTAATTTATAACTATAAAACTATCATTTACAATGCACTATTTCTGAAATTACGAGAGAAAAAAAATTGATTTGGCTTGGCTAAGAAATATACCGTGTGCACCAAAACTAACATCAAATGTCTGAAAATTCGTTATGCAGAGAATACTTGAGGTATTCCCAATGCTCAGAAAAATAGAAAAACAATCACAAAAATACTTCAGCCTTTCGGGTATCAACAAAAATTTGATTGATTCCAATATCTCCAGTATTCTCCGCATAATGAATTTTCAAACGTGTGAAGTTCTTTTTGGTGCACCAGGGAAATGAGTGGTCCAGCTCTTATTTGAAAATAATTTCTAATTTGTTATCTTTAAACGTTTACATTTATACTGAATACTTTTCCCTTCAAATGGTTAGTACCAATCCACGCACAAATGCGTATGGTATAGAGACAATCAGTACCAATTCCACGCACAAATGCGTATGGTATAGAGACAATCAGTACCAATTCCACGCACAAATGCGTATGGTATAGAGACAATCAGTACCAATTCCACGCACAAATGCGTATGGTATAGAGACAATCAGTACCAATTCCACGCACAAATGCGTATGGTATAGAGACAATCAGTACCAATTCCACGCACAAATGCGTATGGTAGAGAGACAATCAGTACCAATTCCACGCCCAAATGCGTATGGTATAGAGACAATCAGTACCAATTCCACGCACAAATGCGTATGGTATAGAGACAATCAGTACCAATTCCACGCACAAATGCGTATGGTATAGAGACAATCAGTACCAATTCCACGCACAAATGCGTATGGTATAGAGACAATCAGTACCAATTCCACGCACAAATGCGTATGGTATAGAGACAATCAGTACCAATTCCACGCACAAATGCGTATGGTATAGAGACAATCAGTACCAATTCCACGCACAAATGCGTATGGTATAGAGACAATCAGTACCAATTCCACGCACAAATGCGTATGGTATAGAGACAATCAGTACCAATTCCACGCACAAATGCGTATGGTATAGAGACAATCAGTACCAATTCCACGCACAAATGCGTATGGTATAGAGACAATCAGTACCAATTCCACGCACAAATGCGTATGGTATAGAGACAATCAGTACCAATTCCACGCACAAATGCGTATGGTATAGAGACAATCAGTACCAATTCCACGCACAAATGCGTATGGTATAGAGACAATCAGTACCAATTCCACGCACAAATGCGTATGGTATAGAGACAATCAGTACCAATTCCACGCACAAATGCGTATGGTATAGAGACAATCAGTACCAATTCCACGCACAAATGCGTATGGTATAGAGACAATCAGTACCAATTCCACGCACAAATGCGTATGGTATAGAGACAATCAGTACCAATTCCACGCACAAATGCGTATGGTATAGAGACAATCAGTACCAATTCCACGCACAAATGCGTATGGTATAGAGACAATCAGTACCAATTCCACGCACAAATGCGTATGGTATAGAGACAATCAGTACCAATTCCACGCACAAATGCGTATGGTATAGAGACAATCAGTACCAATTCCACGCACAAATGCGTATGGTATAGAGACAATCAGGTACACTGGACACAAACTTTGGCATTCGTTGCCACTAGAAATAAAAGAGTCTCACACCTTGAAAGAATTTAGGCGGAAAATAAAAAAGCATCAATTTACAAATTGCAACTGTAGATTGTGCAAGAGATATGTAAATAATTTAGGATTCTTATAGATATTTAATTATTTGTATAGTAAAGATTTAAATAGGATTATTTAATTTTCAGTTTTTGTTAATGGTTGGCTTTAATTAGCTTGTAGCTATCATCGTGCCAACCTTAAATAAATAAATTATTATTATATATTATTATTGGTCTAGAAAATATTGACATTCTTTCAATGAACTAACCTCTTGCTCTTTCTGTCGCTCTCGTTCCTGCTCTAACAAAAATTCTTTCTCCATTTTGACTCGTTCTGCTTCTAGGCGACGGTTCTAGATAAAGGGAATACATATAGTGCCAGTGAAAGAAATAGAAAACAGAATAGCTAAGCAAGATTCGCAACGTCATATCCATTAATTGATAAGCAGTCAAAACATTTCTTGTCAATCAAACTGTTTGTCTATGTAGGAAAGAGAACTTCTTCTACCTTTTCCTGCCATTTTTTGTTCTTGACAAAAAGGACAAAAATTGACTGAAACCAGTATTAGGCAGATTATATGAGAGAAACTGTGAGTTTCATATAAGAATATTGCGCATAATTTTAGGGCAAGATTTGTATGCCTTACTCTTGTTCTAAAGAGTAGGGAATGAATTCAATTTATGAAGATTTAAGCAATTTGTTTAGAAGAATACCAAACAATGGTCTTCAAGTCCCTGCATGAACTGGCTCCGCAATACCCGTGCGACCTCTTCACGCGAAAATCACAGTGCTCCTCGTATATCCTGCGCAATACAGAGACAGATTTAAGACTGCCCAAGAAAAAGTCAAGTAATGGGCAGAAATGTTTTTCTTATCGAGGAGCAAAATTGTGGAATGGCCTTCCAGCTGGTACGAAGCAGGCATCTTCCCTAAATAGTTTTAAACAATCTATTTAGGCTTTAATTTCTCATTTTATAGTAGACTTTGTAGCTTTGTATTAGGCTTTTAACATTATGGTTTTTATATTGTATTTAATTTCTTCCTAAATAATTTTATATTGTAATTAAAATTTTTAGTAGAGGGCCCCTTGCAAAACAGCTCCGGCTGAAGGGCAACCCTCCTTAAAAGAATCAAATATAAAAAAATATCAAATATCAATGAAATGAACTAATTTTAAATTAAACTACCGGGCGTGCCAATACAATTTATCCACTTTTGACAGGCCATGATAAATCGTACACAGGCCGATTTGATCGATTGAGGATTTAATCTTTAGCTAAAATCCAGAATTAAATTAACTAGGATCTCAAAACATTGAAAACGATCAAAGAACATCGACTAAATTCTCGAAAGACTCGACATGAATGGACAGAGAGAAAACTTTTTTGTGGTGATTTGGGATTGAGAAATCGATTAGTTATTATCTGCTGCACGAGCATAAGTTTAAAGTTGGTAAGCTTCATAAGTTTACTATAATATGAAGCTGAGGATACTTGAAAAGTACTCACTAGGAGCTATCGAGACAAGTACCCTTTGTTTAATTAAATGCTGCTAATATGACGTAAAACTAATGATGAAAAACGACTGAGTTTAATACATGAACATGAACAGTGACAGAACTATAATTATCTTAAAGACAAATGACGGAGATATAGCGCCTAGTTTAAAAATAGAACAAAAGATGTCTGAGTGCCTTCATTGTCCAGTACATTTGATAGAATAGAATAAAAAATTAATAAAAAATGAAGCAAACATTGAGAAGGGAAATTTACAGGGATGAGATTTTTAAAGATTTAACAAGAGTTACGGTATTATGGAATCGAAGAAATTGTCAAAGCTTTTGTTGGAATAGATTCGTTAATGTTTTAATAGCAATTTAAAGAAATATTCACGATAATTCATTTACTTCAGTCCATATTCATGAATTCTGAAAATACGTGGTTACCTCTTTCGCTTCTTCTTCCTTCAGCTTTCGTTCTTCCTCTTCCTTGACGCGCTTCTTTGCTTCAATCTTAAAAAACATAACATATGAGTGAAACACAAAAATTTGTGTAAGTAATATGGCACAGTATAAAACTATCAGCTATCAGTTTGTTTGTATGTGATTCGTCATGAATGGTGTAGCGGAAATTAATTACAAACATACCTGTTGCTTTAGATATTCTTGGTATTCCACTTGCTCTGTTTTCTGACTGAGATTCTGGAGAAATAAAACAAAATATTAAAATTATTTGTAAATTCTCAAACTTGATGTCATAAAAATAATTGTGTACGTTTTTGAAACACTGATTGTTCCCCTCCTGCAAGCAAAATTTGTATAATAGTCTGAAAATTTCTCTTGCGCGAAAATTAAAGGTGCACAAAAATTAAAGAGAATACGGTTCAAAAGAACGGGTTAAAATGAAGGAATGTACTATTTGGTCAGCATATGATATTTGAAGTCTACGTTGAAAATGCTTTCATCAGGACTGTCTGGACAACTATGATATGATCTTCATAAACATTGGTTTTTTGACAATTCTACCATGTTTCCTTCAAAAGTTTCGAAATTTCGATGGTTTTAATTTTTTCCAAAACTTTGCTTGAATTCTTTTTATAACCTGGACAAATCCTGTAATTTTCAAAAAATCATCAAGGTTTTATTCGAAGGGAAGAATTATACGGTAGCAAAGTAATTAAAGTTCCTTCCAAGCCCTTCAATACAAAAAAGATGCAATAGTCTTTACACTTCTCTTCTGAAGATTTGAAACCCCTCGTCTTATTCTCAAACTTTGCAACACCTAATGGTTTTTCTACTACCTTGGTCTCTCCTTGTAGCTCTTTTAATGCTCCTCCTCTAACATACGGCTGGTCGCCACCAACACCTAAGGGGGGAAAAGTCAAGATTCTTGATTCAAGAAAAGGTTCTAAATCAAGTTCATTTTCAGTAATAAACAACTGATGAATTAGAAGTAATTACCAGGTCGACCAACAAGAACTTCAAATGTTTGAAAATTCGTTATGCGGAGAATACTTGAGGTATTGGAATCAATCAAAGTTTGGATATGTCTAGAGCTATTAGCAGACCAGATTAGGCTGTAATTCAATAAAAGATATGTTTGTTGCGTGTGGAACCATCAAAATTAAACGACAATATTAATAAATAAATGATTAAAATACCATAAAATAGCGTAGATGTAGAAAATACGACGTTTCGAGTACAAATTGGGCTGCTCTACCTACCATCTTAAGATTTAGGTAGGGGGGTTTTTTGCCCCCCCCCCCTCCAAAACAGGACATGTCAGATAGAAAATCACTATAGGGCTAAACTAATGTTACATTTCTTTCGATAAAAAAAATACAATAAACAGACCTCTAGGAGACTGCTGAATCGCTGCTTTTTCAATATTCTGTAATCCAATGTCACCACTAAGAGCAGCTAGAACTGGACTGTCTTGTGGCAAACCAGAAACACCTTGTGATTGGAGAAGAGCTGTTGGGTCGCTTCTTGGGGATACAATTGTGCCTTCTTCGTTGAACTTATGCAGAGTCCTTAGATCAGCTAGAATAAATTGCAAGATATAAACAAAAAGTCAGAGTCAATTCATTTAGGTAGTAGATGGAAGAAACTTTTCTTTGCGGTTAATGGAATGTCGTAAACCATTCTGCCAAATTAAAAGCTGAAACGCCTAAAGTTCACCCCAATGTATGCCACGGCAGACATTGTAAGAGGGGTCAGGGGTGGAGGCGAAGGGGACCGTCAGAAACACAAATGTTGGAAAAATAAATAAGACGTTTTGTTTGAAAACAATCGAAAAATGCGTTGTAGTTGAAACAATACCTCCACCCAGCATAGCGGACAAATCTTTTCTTTTGTCTTAGAGCTCCGATCACGTGACATTTCCTCTTGCCAACCGACCAATCAGATGCCGTAATTTAGTCTACTTCCGCCTTTTTTAGGCCATTTTACCCCCCCTCTCTATAAAAAACATTGCACGCTCGGGTAATTCGATTTTTTTGCAAATTTCAACTGGAAAAGGTTTATTGTACATAGGACCATACCTGTTCAAATGTTCTCGGTGCGATCGCTTCAGAGAAAAAAGTTACACTGATTTGAACATTTTTCTACGGTATTTTGAGGCAGGTTGCGATAACTTTCTATGTGTCAATTGCCCTTGTGAACAACCTCTTTGTTTTGTAACTTCTCTAAATTATCAAAAATACACGCTTTTCTATGAAATAACATTAAGGATTTGGGCAATGTTCGAAGAGAGTTCCTGGAAAGTTAGTACAGGTTGAGACAGTGAACCTAAGGCAAATTGAAGAACATTGAGCAAGTAGGCCTACCGCCTAGCCATTTCATCCTTGAACAAGTAGCACAACAAATGACTTTCTTTTATTTTAAAGTTAATCACGTAAGTAAATATGGACCATAGACGCATCAGCTAACTACTATAACTAATATTTTGCTCAATATCAATACAAATTTGGCTTCATCTCGCTGAAAAGAAACGTACGAAATCTTCTCCAAACTGACGACCGTGCACAACCGCATCCAGAAAGCAGAGCAAATATTGTGACAGAAAGATGTGCAAGGATGTAAATAAATAGCTACTCACCAGTCCTTCATTTTTAAAGACGAACCAAGACTTGACAACTCCGAAAATCCACTGGTTCCTTGCTAAACGAACGAACTCGACAGCGACAAATTAAACAGTTTCTACAAGCTTTGGCCAACGAACGCAACTCAACTATCACGTAGCTGAAATGTACACATGCAAACCAAAATCTGAACAGAAATGGCGCGAAAATGATTGAGTCTACGAAAATATCATTTGTTAGAATAAAGAAGTCGATTTCACATCCTGAAACAGGTCATTTTTAGTTTGTTATTGGAAAATAGACGAAATAATCTATTTTGATCTATAGATCATACGAGGTCAACCTGACAGCACCTTTTGTAGATTCCCATCGATGTCGGTAGAGGGGAGGGGGTAAGGGCACAATTAAGCCCTCCATTTGTTCTAAAAAAATTGAACTCATTTTTTGATAAGAAATTTGGTTTTGAAGTTTGTAGTACGGTTTCACAACCCTGGGCCCAATTCTTTTAGTAAAAGGCAGAGTTTCTTAATTTTCAAAGATTAAATTTCACATTTCATAACATTTCACTGAGGACCGCAAGT
>REGM01000347.1:49239-77947 GCA_004194415.1 Aurelia aurita
CACCTCATGTAAACAGGCCCTAAGTCCTCCATGGCCGGTGAAAAATTCTGAGCCAGTCCGCCACTGCCACCAAAATTGGATTAATTCAACTTTGCCGCCGTGCCGCATCGCACAATCAAAATCGCATCAAGTGTGACTTATTACCCCCTCGAGCCTCCTCACAAGGAACCGACACTGTATAGATACTCCTATTAGCCTGTTTTTCAGACCCCTTGAAAAGAAATCATTTGAGGGAGAACCATTCAGCAGGAAGAATGATTTGATGAATAAAATTACTATTCTTTTCTTTTCAAGGGGCCTGGAACACAGGCTAACGCCTATAGGAATCGCAACGGTAAGGAGATTGACTATTTACAAGAAGCCGCCATTTAAGGTTTCGCCCCACTGGGAACAATCACACACCTTTTTGAATCATCATATTTAAAGCGGATTATCGAGTAAGAATGGGGGCAATTTAAGTATTTTCAAGTCTTATCTAATCTTTGTCTTTCTGTAAGACTTTTGCGCCCAAACGGATCAAAGTCTGCAAATAGAGGAAAATAGACAGGAGAGCTTCAAAGTTGCAGTCAAGGAGACGAGTGAAAGTTGTTTACAACAACAAATACGTTAACCCACTACAATCAGCGTTGAAGTTTATTTCTTGGATGATTGGATCGCGCACGACAAAGATGCAGTGCGTGCCAGAGTTGTCAAACTTAAGCCTTTCTCCAGGAGAGAGCTATCGCGAAACAGAATCGGCGATTCAACGAAAATTGATGTGCATGCGAAAATTGGAGTGTGACAATTTGACTACGCGCAAAGAAATCGCAGCATTGAGATTAAAGATGCGTCGCACGAAGCGTAAAGTCCAAATATATCGTCATTATGCACAAGATTTGTTCAAAGAAAAGCGAACATTAAAAGAGAAATATGACGAGGAGATAAAAGCTTTGAAGACTGATCATGCCGCATCAGAACGATACAATAGATTGTTAACAAAGACAATCGGAGAGCAGCAAGGATTGATCAACAACTTGAAATGGGAAAACGAGAAACTCAAAGGAATGCAACCTTCGCCAGATGAAGACAATAAGAAGAGGTTTCCTTCGGTTGCATCTGTGGTGAGACTGAAAAAATCCAACCTCAACAATTCGAAAGTTAGCGTTTAAGGGAGAACTTAACTTAGTGTAAATTCATTGCACATTCAACTTGTTGACTAAAGTATGTACATGTCTGAGATAAAGCGACAAAGTCAAAGCCGATTTTTGACCCAAAGCGTTATGGTTTGATGCAAAAACTGCTGGCAGAGTCCTTTGCCGATCTGAAAGACAAAACGGCCTTCGCGAGCAAAGTCCATGGTGTAATTAAGAAAGTTCAGCGTAAGCCAAATGCACCAGATGAAGGCCTATAAAGATAATCAAATATGAAAACATTATAAAAATATATCTTGTTCTGTTGTGTTTTGATTCTATTTTTATCACAGGCTTATAAATATGCTTAGATTCCCTTTAACCACTTAACTTTCTGATGTGTTCTTCAGGATTTATTACCTTTACTCAGAGCTGCAAAAAATATTTTTCTTTCTGGGAACCTGGCGAACGGGGGAAAGAATTTCTGCTAATGAACTACAAACATGAGCCTAATTTATACTATTTTAAGGACGTAAACAACTTGGAAATATTGTCACTAGTTTTATTGTCCATTAGGCCAAATATTAAAAATACTGTCCTCTAAAGGCTCATTAACAGTTTCTTGCAACCAACCATTGTCCAATTTAATGGTAAACAACATAATTAGCAAAACACCCTTTGTCCGATTTTGCATAAACAACTATTGTCTCTAAATGCCTAAACAACTTTTGTGAAAAACAAGTATTGTCCCAACAAACAATTAGTTAACAAATGTATTGTGTGTTTGTCTCCTCTATCTTGTTTAGTATAAATCATATTTGCCATTTGGTAAGAGCATAGTCAAGCATAGCCTCCAAATCTTTTCTTTTGTCTAAATCTCCCCTGGGGTTCTGCTCCATGCTCTAATCAGATCACATTTTCTCCTAAAATTGACCAATCAGGTGCCGTCACTGTATTTACTTCCGCGTTTCGCAGCAAGGCTTAGGCCATTTTCAACCGTTTTGACCACCATCCCAAAAAAAAANTTATCCATCTTACCCCGGTAGACGTTACTAAAAATAAGAAAGGCTCTAGCACTGAAGACTGATCCAAGTTTCCTACAAAACATATGCAAAAACGGACAACAGGAATTAAATACTCTACATTTCATGTCAGGGTGCTTGATCTCAGGCAGATACTCTCTTGGAACAGTGCAAAACTGTTTATATAAAGCATTACAATGCACGTATTTTTGTTATAAGAAACTAAGAATTTTAGCCAGTACTGAAAGTTCCTTAAAATTATCAGATTTTGAGTACTCAGAGTTTCTTACGAGTTTCATAAAGGTTGCATAACAATCTTTATGTTTACTACCTGTGCCCTGATGAACATTTAAAAAAAGTTTTTTTAAGCCTTTCCAATGTTTAGACATTACTGAAGTACCTCCCGAGTAATATAATACAGGAAACAAGTGAAAATAAAGTAAAAATATACTAAGGATTTCCTCTATCAAGTCTAATAGTTTCTTAAGTTATATTTCTCAGTACTGGAGTTTCTTAATTTTTTGGCGATCTGAGAGTTAAGTTTCTTATAAGCAGTTTCTTATAAAAAAAAATACGTGTACTTTCTTGGAACAGTGCAAAACTGTTTATACAGAGCATTACAATAATTGTGAAATGAAACAAGCTAAAAAATACTTTCGACTTTCTTAAATCAAATCAAAAACCCTAAGTTTAGTCGACAAATATTTCATATGGTGCCATTCATAGAGGGAAAAACACACAAGGCCATTGAGTTCCCTCCAAGAATGGCATTTAAAATATCTTCAACTCTGCATTGCCACACTAACAAAAGAAAAAGACGCTCAGCCTAAAACTGGTCACAGAAAATCTTCAGATAAGATCCGAAAGAAAAGAAACGATTATAATACAGTGCACTACAAGTATTTCTTTTTATGAGAAACCGCTTATAAGAAACTCAACTCTCAGATCACCAACAAATTAAGAAACTCCCCAGTACTGGGAAAATATAACCAAGGGTGTCAGGACACCTATAATGTGATTAATAAATATTTAGTTACCTTGTTTTGAGTGTTGTTTTCTTCTTTGTTTTGTCTCTCCCTACATTTCTACTAACATTGGCCTAACTGAAAAGTTTTCTTTTCTGGCTTGCGGTTTAAAACCTTTTCTTCTGCGAAGGCGCACGTACACACAGGAATACAAGGGAGTTAGATTCGATTTAGCAGTTAGGCCAAGGTCAGTAGAAATGTTGTTAAAAAACCAAGTCAGGGAGAGACAAAATAAAGAAGACAACAACACTCAAAACAAGGTAAATAAATATCTATTAATCACATTATAGGTGTCCTGACACCTTTTTTTTTTTTTTTATATTCAATTAAAGATTTACAAAAACGAATTACTAAGACACTACCTATGATCTACTTTACAACACTACAAGGACGATACCACAGGGAGCAAGAGACCATGGCTACCCCACAGCCATTACATAAAGGACATCTAAATTACAAACAAATATACACCTACAAAAGGCTACACATTAAAGATTAAATACTGATAAATAAATACTGAGCCTGTTTCACATTGGATGCCAGGCCAGCATAGGCGATAATGCTGAACAACAGAGACACCCTTGATATAACTTAAAAAACTAGTAGTTCTAATAAAGAAATCCTTAGCGTATTCTTACTTTATTTTCACTTCTTTCCTGTATCATATTGCTCGGAAGGTACGTGAGTAATGTCTAAACAATGGAAAGGCTTCACAATCTTTTTTTGAAATGTTCACCAAGGCACAGGTAGTAAACATGAACATTGTTGTGGAACCTTTAAAAACTCGTAAGAAACTCTAAATACTCAAAATCTGATAATTTTAAGAAACTTTCAGTACTGCCTCGAATTCTTAGTTTCTTATAATAGAAATACGTGTAATTTGAAATTAACCAATCAAAGAAGTGTTTATATTCTTAAGAACTGGCCAATGAAAACAATATTAGCAATAATAACATTAAATTTGCAAAGCGTCACTTACCGTCGTTTAGTCGACTCTTTGGTGTGTGTGGTGTTTGTCTACGATCCCTTCCTAAATCGAGCGAAAAATAGGAAAACTTAGCAATATTTTTGGCTTGCATTGGATATAAAAGCTATAAAAAAAGAAAGAGCAAAAACGTAACTTTAAAGGAAAATACCTTATCATTAAACCTAAAGATGTGGGATACATGAAGACACGATCAAGCACCCAAAGGCTAGTTCCCACTGTGCGATATCGCTTTCCTCATCGCCAAGTTTTAAAATGAGATGAAAGTTCATCTTGCACTGGGAACGACCTCGGACTGTAAAGCCTGATCTACACTGGTTGTAGAAATCAGGCCTTACAGTCAACTGTCGTTCCCAGTGCACGATGAACTTTCATCGCATTTGAAAAATTGGCGACGAGGAAAGCGATGATAGTTCATCGCGAAGTGGGATAGAAATTTTGTACGCTTCTTGAAGAAGTGATACACCCTCAAATTTCTTATTCCTTACTTGAATACTGCTCTCTATCCATATCCCCATCAACACCACCAAAGTCTCGTCTTCGATCATCAAATCTATCCATACGAGGCATCATACCGGCATTCGGTCCATACATCATTCCATTATATCCAGGGAATCCCCCATAACCAGCATTCTGCATCATATAAGGATCCATTCGCATGTCAAACCTGTTTGGCATCATCTGCATGTATGGGTCGTAATTGGGCATTCCCCTATGCGAAGGGTGATCTCCTCTCATCCGAGTATCTGACTCGTAGCGTGTATCGATAACATCATCATAGTCGTATTGGTTCGGTCGCTGGTCTCTTCGCCGAGATCTGCTCCTCGGAGTTCTTTGTTTGAGATCGCTGCGAGGGGAATGATCGTTGTCAGCCACACTACGAGTGGTTGATCTGGGGGATGTTTCTTTCTTCTTCTCCTTCAGTGAAAAATTACAAAAATTGTTGTAAATTACAAGTCTAAACAAACTTCAGATTTTAAATTATGGCTAAAATAAAATTGATGTTCTTCTCGGTCTACATGATAAAGCTGAAATCGACATATTCATGCATGGGCAGTAGGAGATGCGTGGAAACATCGCGGCTAATTTAACCTAAATAACCCCAACCTATGACCACATTATTTTTCAAAAAGCAATCCACGCGTCTCCTACCGCCCATGATTCATGCATCTGCTCTTTCCCATTTTTCAGTTCTCGACATTTTTTAAAGATAACTCGAGCGCTAACTCCAACTGCAGATATATATCTTTCTTTTTCAGTGTTCGTCTTTTTCAAGATTTCAAAGTTGTTTTACTACGTATAACGTATGCTGGCTGCCAAAAACACATACCGGCTTGGACCAAAAAGAACTTCAAATGTTTGAAAATTCGATATGCGGTATGCAGAGAATAGTTACGGTATCAGCTATCAACCAAACTTTGATTCATTCCAATACTTCAAGCATTCTCCGCATCACGAATTTTCAAACACGTGAAGTTCTTTTTGGTCCAACCGGTAGAGTATTGCACCATTTCAAATTCAAATCAACGATACACTTACCGTTGCAGATATTGCATCATCTGAAGATGGCAGCCTTCCCATTCTCTTTAGTTTCTCTCTACAAGCGAAATAGATTCCAAATTTAAAGTCACAATAATCATTGTCAGTTGCACAAGATAACTGAAGTTTTCTGATCACTCTCTGTGAGTTGAAACGAAGAATACATTATTGTAAACTTTCTTTTTATGTGTAGATTCTGTTTCACATTTGATGTCAGGCGAAAGATCCATGATAAATAGCAAAAGAGTTTTGCTAGTGTTACTCTGCATTATCGCAACCCTGACCTCATATCTAATGTTACACAGACTCTAGTATTTATTAATTTGTTTAATCGTTTGTAGCATCTACGTGTAGTTTTTTTTTATTCCATTAAAAAATTAACAATACATATTACGAATTATACTACTTACAATCTACATTACAATACTACAAGGACGATACCACGAGAAGCAGAAAACTACGACTACCTCGCGGCCATTACATGAAAAAAACGTAAAACAAATAAGAACAAAAAGAAACTACATACAAATAAATGTAATTACTACAAACGATTAAATACCTAAGTCTGTTTCACATTAGATGTCCAAGCCAAGTTGGTGATAAAGACAAATCACTGGTTGGTACAGACACGTGTAGTTGTATGTAGTTTAACGTTGTTCGTATAATGGACACGGGGTAGTCATAGTCTTTAGCTCCAAATGGTATCGTCCTTGTAGTATTATAAAGTAGTTTATAGGTAGCATAAACAGTAGTATGTTTTGTAAAACTTTTAAGGGAATATAAAAATAGGAAAATAACGCTAAAAAGTAATAGGCGATGAAACAAAGCGATGGTAACTTCACTGGGGACCTCATAACTACAGTATGATTTTACTATGTTGATTGATGCTGGTATCGCGAGGCTTTTCGCGCATTTGAGGATATGCGATATTTTTATCTGCACAACAGTTCTTAATCTACTACATTTCTGCTTATTATGAATGATTTAACCAAGGGAAAGGGCAATATGAAGATAGAAACGTGTAGGCCTAAAGCCTAAAAGACCTAAAGTCAACATACCTTCAGTCCTTTATTGGCTTTATAGTATTCGTTGTATCAATCTAATGTTAAAACCATGGTTGTCATTCTTTGAGCAGGTCAACGCAAAAGAATGACAACCATGGTTTTAACATTAGATTGATATAAAGAATACTATAAAGCCAATAAAGGACTGAAGGTATGTTGACTTTAGGCCTTTTAGGCTTTAGGCCTACACATTTCTATCTTCATATTGCCCTTGATTTAACTATTGAAATAGCTGTTCAGGATACTTGGATACTCCAGGGAAAAACGGGAGTTTTTCTCTTGACAAACCCAGGGGGCTGACGAGCCAAGTTCCCCTTCCTCAAAGAAATAACTTAAATGTTTTAAAACTCATCATGCATCATACGTTTTGAAGTTTTGCTATTAGAACTTACCAAGTGAAGAATACTTTTTCTGCAAGGTTTTCCCAAGCCGCGAGAAGACACACTGTAGAAAACTTCTTAACAGGGTAAATTTTGATCATTAGAACGTAAAGTTGCAATGTCAATCGTTATGAAAACTTGGATATTAAATACTATCCTCGCATTTATTCAATAACGAAGGATCATCAGTGTGATGCCTTAGGCCTTACTGATTGATTAATATGTAGATGAGGACTTAATTTCACCTTAACTTTTGTTCTTCCTTCTCCTTCATTTGCATCTGCAATTCTCGTTTATATTGCTCTTTCTTCGTTTTCGCTGAGTTAGAACTCTCAGCTCCTACAAAATATATTTCATGTCTTCACACATCACATCACAAAATTGACATTATAATATACAATACCTGACAAAGTCTTCCTCTATCTGATACGAGAAACGAGAGTCGAAGAAAATGTAAGAATATGAAAGTGGCTCAAGCCATCATTTGCGGTCGAATTCTAGCCTATCAGATATCAGTATTTCTTCTTGACGTAGATAAGTTACCCAAATATGGTTCGGCACGTGTCACGACCTATTGTCTTTGCATGGCTATTTTTACGAAAGGCTTATATTTGCTTAGATTCCCTTTAAACTGAGCCATTAACGTTCATCTTTAAGGAAAGCCTATAGCAAACGTTTTAAGGAAGTTCTTTATTTGAAAGAAAAACAGAGCACCATAAATTACAAATAAATTACTAAAGTAAAAGATTCGGTCACCGCCCCCCCCCCCCATGTTGGAGAAAACAATGATCTTTTGTTTGAAAACAATAGGAATGAACAATGCATTTTATCAGAAACAATCGACAACAAATTTTGTCCCATTTTTGCTTTAATGTGATGACAATTGCCTGGGTACTCTGTGGGTACTCTGGAACGGTGGGTACTCTGGAGGAGGGAGCAGTGGCGGCGGCAGTTGTTGTCGTTGTTGTTCTCTCGACCGAGGAATTATGCAGTTCAGCATTATCGTCTGTGCTGGCCCGACCTCCAATGTGAAACAGGCTCTAATATTTATCAGTATCTAATCGTTTATGTGTAGCTTTTGTAGTTGATATTTAGTCGTAATTTAGTAGCATGTTCTTTCTGCAATGGCCATAGGGTAGTCATTGCCTGTTGCTCCCCGTAGTATCGTCCTGGTAGTCTTGTAAACTAGATGTTTTAGGAACCTGTTCTTGTAAAATTTTTAATTGAATAATAAAAAAAACAATTGCCTCAGTTATCTTCTTAGGAACTTATGTCAGCAACCCATTTACATTTACACTAAGAGGCACAAATTTGTCATAAGGATTTGCTCCTTGGAGTATGACCATGCCCGCTGCTTAATTTGTTGAAACTGAAACTTGGGAGAACGTTACAAAATTCTTACTTCTCTTTTACGTATGTTCAAAATAACTCCCAAGCAAAATAACCCATAACTCTGAAATGGTATGACCAATTTTAGTGCAAGAAATTTCTAAATCTAAGTCAGTATTTCTGCTCTCCGCCAACGGGACACAGGCATGAAGGAACACAAAGTCCCGGTCCGTAAATTGTCTCTTTCGTTTATAAAGTCTATTGCATTTTAGATGGCAGGTGGTACTTACATTAAAGAAACTTTAAGATCAGTTTTTTCCACTGGTTACTTTTCCTTACCACTATTTTGATCTGACATCTAATATGAAACAGACGTAGGTACTAGATCCTTCTTATTTCTGCCATGTGTTGTTTAGTTGTGTAGTTTCAGTAGTTTCTTTCTTTTTTATCTCTATGTAATTGCCTCGGGGTGGACACAGCCTTTTGCTCCCCGGGAATATTCGTCCTAGTAGTATTGTAGAGTAATTCTTGTAAGTAGTGTAGGTCGTAATATGTATTGTAGCATTTTATTGGATTATATATAAAAAAAGTATTTCTGCTAAAAAATGATGATGACTATTTCAATCAAATCAGTGTATAATTCATGATGGAATATTTAAGCAAATGGTGATACATCATTTTGGAACATTCGGTTGAAAACGAAACACAATAGATCTGGAACCTACCTCCAAAAATCCCTCCAACTGTATTAGGTGGTACAGAATTGGCTCTCTTGAAGTCATCAATAGGATTTTCATCTTTAACATCAGTCCTTCATGAAAAAAGAAGTTGCAAATAGAGCACGATTTATTTCAATTTCCTTTCAAACGTGTAGTGTTTCAACTGCATGCATAAACGATGGAAAACATGACTCTAAAGCTGATAAACTTGACGCAATTCGGTTGAATTTCTGGTTCCTTCCTAAACTGTTCTAAAAAAGTTTGGGACGACTGCACTTTAGCGGACCAGCTTTATGTCATATCTTTCGGGAACGTATTTGACCAAATACTCTACTAACCCTAACTAAACCCTACCTTACCCTAACTAACCCTAACTAAACCTAACTTACCCTAACCAACCCTAACTAACCTTAACTTACCCTAACTAACCCTAACTTACCCTAACAACTCATTTTCCAAAACCTAACCCTGACCCTAACCCTTACCCCATGACACATAACTTGCCCATATTGAAAGCTGGTCCGCTAAAGTGCAGACTAGCCAAAATATGTTTTCATAGTAAAACACTCATATTGTTTTTTAAAAATTTTGCATTCTTAGATTCCCATCAATTTTCATTGATCAAACGATATCAAGATTTGGAGAGTACGCCAATATATCAAAGCCTTGAAATAAATTAGGGTTAGATTTAGGGTTAAAATTGAAATAAATTAGGGTTAGGGTTAGTTTGGGGGTTAGGGGAAGTGTTAGGGTTAGGTTCAGGGTTAGGGCAGGAGCAAACTCTCCGATACTTAATTATCTAGAAGCAGTCTTTATTTTCTTAAAATATTTGCAGATAAGACAGGATAAACCTATAAAAATAAGCAACAATGACGGAAATATGCTAAAAACCGCAACTTCACCTCCACTCCACCTTCATTGGTGCTGGAAGCATGAGGTTTTTTCGTCCTTTTGAGGATATACGATATACCTTAACCCTATCCAGACTAGGCTTTTTGAAACTCTGGGGAGACTAGGGGGGGCACAAAGTGCCCCCCCTCTTTATTCTCCAAACTATAAGTGCTAGAGACTTGAAACTTGGCACAAGTAACAAACAAGATATTGCAAACAAGATGACGTCATTTGTTTTTGTTTATGTCACGTGGGTAAGTGCTGACGTCAGCAAATGTTGCTAAATAAGGTGTAAAAAATGGTAAAACCACTCGGACTTTGACGTGTTGTATCTCGAAATCAGTTAAATATATTGATATGAGATTTGAAACATACAAAGATTATATCCTTAATATTCTTATTTTAAAATTTTTGCTTCGTATCATTAATATTTTTGCTGATGTCAGCATTTATTTATTTTGTTCACAAAAAAAGTAACTTTTTGCCTAAAATCGGTTACAAATTGGTCTAAAAAATCGCAAAAAATGCTAGATGTGCATAAAAAAACCTGCTGCATCCTATGATATTGTTAATTTTTCTAAAAATGAAGCTTAACATGGTTTTTTGCAAGTACGCATGCGCAGCAACGAATTATTGATGACGTCATCAAAAATTAAAAACTATACATCAAATGAAAGCCCTTCTCAAGAGGAGATCAACGATGTTTGTTTCGTTATTATAAAACAAGTGGTTCAAAAGTTATGGCTGAAAAGGTATTTATTTTGCCGAGCACTCAATTTAAAATTATGTGTTGACCCCCTGAACATGCGTCAAAATTTTTGAAATTGACATGAAAGGATTTATCCTAAATAGAAACTAAAAGTCACAAAAAAACTTGGTTATCATAGAAGAACTCAAGGAGCTGTGTGGAAAAATTCACTAGGGGGGCACTTTGTGCCCCCCCCCCCTAGTCTGGATAGGGTTAACTTTTGTTCTTCCTTCTCCCTGATTTTCATCTCCAATTCTCATTTATACTGTTCTTTCTTCTTTCAGATAAGAAGAAAGTTCCACAAAATTCCCTTTAACAGAGGTGTCTATGCTAAACTTTTCCATGGCGATACTCGTAGAAGTTTTCCATAGCGAACTAGTACAAGAAATATCTCCTAACACCTTCTTCGTTGACCAAATCAAAACTTTAGTGGGCTCTCTGATTGGTTTATTTCAAATTAGTACACAGAATTCATTCTCGATCAGTAAAAAATTCATGCCAACCAAATGAAATGCATATATAGCTACCTGACATTTCCAGCACTTTCTAGTTTACGGCTAGATTTAGCTTTCTCCCTTGCCTAAAATACAAGTAAGTAATTCGATGAAAAAACAAAATCATGAAAACCATAGCGAAAAAACAAATAATAATCCAGAACACTGTATAGAAATATCAATTTTGCACTCTTGTTGTTCAATAAAAGGTATCTGTAAAAATTTGAGTACAAACCGCTCGCACAGTCTGTGCAATATTTCCTAACAGGTTTGTTGAATGAATTCTTCAAGAAAACTGAATTATAAACTGAGTGCAGAAAAGAAAGAACTTATGCTGCTGCATATAGGGCTAACCCGGCAGAACGGGCTGGAAGTTACACGTTCTTCTCGTGTAATCGATTCAAAACCAGACTGGCCCAGAAAAGGAGGCTGGGAAATCTGCAACGTATGCGCTTTATGAACAGACTGCCAAATCTTCCTGGGTATTTTACAGCCCAGGCTGGAATTCTCTATGTAATCATTCAGCTCATTTCAGACCTGTTAGGCGAGCCAGCCCGCTTAACTGGGTTACCTCGCCCCATGTAATTAGGCCCTAACTCGATATTAATTCTTTGGTCCCCTAAAGTTGGTTAGTAGCAATTTTCGTATCAGCCGTCGAGACAGAAACAAGCCTTTAAATAAATTCTCGAATTCAATTTTATTATTAGCGTTCGTGCTCTATTTTGTAGACGCTGAAGATGATCAAGCTTTGTGTTCAACAAACTGCCCCATAGTCCATCACTGTATCTTAGATGACTCTCAAGCAGTGCCTCATAAACCTGATTCAATTTTGATTGCGGGAAAATTTCCGCTAATGGTAATGATTCTAAACTTAATAAAGAAAGCAAACTTAGTTGACGTACCCACTGAAAAAGTTCTTCGTCGTCAATATTAGCTTTATCTCTGAAGCAAAGAAAAAGTCAATAATTACAAAATGACACAGCATCCAACTCTAGAAACTGTTAGGGAATCTTTTAGAAGCCCGCTCTTCTCCAATGGACGGCGGCAGTCTTGTAAATGCTAACGTATAATCTATCTATCTATCTATATGATATTGATATCAATATCCATAATCTATATGACCTATTATGTTGGATAATAAATGTATAATTCTTGATGACACTCTACAGTCAAAGACAAAATATCCAAAAATGTTAATTATAAAAACAGGGAATCTTATAGAAGCCAGCTCTTCTCCAATGGACGGTAGTCTTGTAAATGCTAAGGTATAATCTATCTATCTATATATCTATATGATATTGATATTAATATCCATAATCTATATGACCTATTATGTTGGATAATAAATGTATAATTGTTGATGACACACCATAGTCAAAGACAAAATATTCAAAAAGGTTAATTATAAAAACAGCAAGTACCTCTTGCGATAATCGTCATCTTCTGATTCGCCAGAAAAGTGGACTTTCCTAGAAGAGAAAATTATGCTGATGAAGAAAATTTGTCTGCGCATTTCGTGAAAGTTACCCTCGGTAGGCCTGTCCAGGCTGGCCTGACCTCAGATGTCAGATGGATGACTATAATGTTCTAGTTCATAAATCAAAACTGCAGCAATTGCACAACTGATCTATGCCATCCAAATAAAGTTTTGTTTTAAAGTCACACTCTGAGGACGACATAAGTCAGAAAGGCCTCAGTGTGCTAAATCTTCTCGTTTTTTTTTGCATCCGAATCTCTTTGCCATATTTCGTAAGTACCTTATCTACCAAAGAGCAAAGAAAGTAAATTCGTTCAGGGCTTGGGATCCAAAGAGGTTTCAATTGCGCTTGTTTACAAACAGAAAGAACATTAAGTACAAATTTACCTTCCAGCTTCAGTCTCAGGGTCATCATATCGGCCTCTGAAATATGATTATGAGATGAGTTAGATTCTAAATATAAAGACCATACTGCAATATAACTTAGAAATACACATCTGGGGTCAGGAATTTCCTAAGCCTTCTCCTGATCAATACTCTTGTACATTGTCGTATTTCTAATTAAGTATTAGCTTACATATGCCTAACGACGTACTACACGCAAAACAAACATTGTTATTCACAGGCTTTTGTTTGTACATTCACAAACTCAGGTGCAAATTTTTTTCAATTCAAAGGAATTTGCCTCTGATTTTAAGTTTCGAGAAAATATGGGCACGTTTTCTTTCGAAAATAACATTGAAGAATCAAAGTTTTACGACGGTCGTTTTAACGAAAAAGCTTTGGAAGGGAAGTAGCAAAAGCGAAGCAATGTGAAAATGCGAGAACGTTTCAACTGCTGCAAAGGGGAGACTGTTTACTGAATTTCAAGATGGTTGATTTTCCTGGGAGTACTATTTTTAGTGAAGTATCCTGGAATACTTGTTCGTTCGAAGCAGCGTGTTGGTGATCTCACTATAACTGACACATTTTGGCTAATACAGCCTGATATCTAAAGCAGAGAGCCTAAACAGTCTGAAATCTACTTAGGGCATTGACATGCCCTAGGTAGTGGGCTTTCTGAGTTGTGGGGTGAGTGGCCGAACGGCTTATACAGTTTCCGTTAGGTAACTGATTTTAAGCTTGGTCGCGTGAGGTCAAAATCCGGATGGGTGACCTTCCAGATGCCTGACCAAGCAACTCACTTCGCCGTCCTTCGGAAGGGACATTAAACTAGGGGTCTCTTGCCTGAATGCGGCATGCATAGTAAGCCTAAATTAGCTGTAATATAGCTAGAAATCGTGCCAGCCTACTTAAAATAAAGTAAGTAATGAATGAATGAATCAATCAATCAATCAATCAATAACTGAATGAATGAATGAATGAATGAATGAATGAATGAATGAATGAATGAATGAATGAATGAATGAATGAATGAAAAGGCAACAAAGTTTAAAAGAGCAACAACAAAGATTACCGATACTGGCGTTCCTCGGCTCTTTTCTTTCTGAGTAGTGCTGCATATGCATCAATTATATCTGGCGTGGTAACTAGAAAAGAATTGGGTGCATTAGATGATCGATAAAAAGATATCCCTGAAATATAGCAATCTGTTCACAGTTAGGATCACACTCAAAGATTTTTCATTTGAAAATTTCTGTTTTAGAAGTTATTGCAAACTAAGGTTTCCCTTACCTTCCTGTCTTTTCACAAACAATTCTTCTTGCTTCTGAATATAAAAAGATTATAGGATAATTGTCAAAATCATCAAAATTCGCACAAAGAAATCTTATAATTACAATAATCAATACTTTGCCAGATTTAAACACAGGGTACATGTCGCATACTACAAAGTTGGAAGGAGATAAGTTGTTGAAGACTTTCATTGACATAACGTAAATCAATAATCAGCAGGCCTCATTAAAAATATTCTGTGCCTGCGAGCAAATGATTGGAAAAATGTTCCTGCAATCAAATCACTCTCAGTAGAGTAAAGATGCCAGCAACTAATGTGTAATGATATTGTGTGCCTGCGAGAGGTGCTTGTGTGCTGCCTCATATTAATGAGGCCTGACGATCAGTAATAAGCGGGGATGGCTCAATGGTAGCGCGCTTGACTACCAACCNGATAAACCTATAAAAATAAGCAACAATGACGGAAATATGCTAAAAACCGCAACTTCACCTCCACTCCACCTTCATTGGTGCTGGAAGCATGAGGTTTTTTCGTGCTTTTGAGGATATACGATATACCTTAACTTTTGTTCTTCCTTCTCCCTGATTTTCATCTCCAATTCTCATTTATACTGTTCTTTCTTCTTTCAGATAAGAAGAAAGTTCCACAAAATTCCCTTTAACAGAGGTGTCTATGCTAAACTTTTCCATGGCGATACTCGTAGAAGTTTTCCATAGCGAACTAGTACAAGAAAGATCTCCTAACACCTTCTTCGTTGACCAAATCAAAACTTTAGTGGGCTCTCTGATTGGTTTATTTCAAATTAGTACAAAGAATTCATTCTCGATCAGTAAAAAATTCATGCCAACCAAATGAAATGCATATATAGCTACCTGACATTTCCAGCACTTTCTAGTTTACGGCTAGATTTGGCTTTCTCCCTTGCCTAAAATACAAGTAAGTAGTTCGATGAAAAAACAAAATCATGAAAATCATAACGAAAAAACCAATAATAATCCAGAAAACTGTATAGAAATATCAATTTAGCTATCTTGTTGTTCAATAAAACGTATCTATAGAAAATTGAGTACAAACCGCTCGCACAGTCTGTGTCTCCTATATATTTCCCTACAGGTTTGTTGAATGAATTCTTCAAGCAACCTGAATTATACACCGAGTGCAAAAGGAAAGAACTTATGCGGCTGCCTACAGGGCTAACCCGGCAGAACGGGCTGGAAGTTACACGTTCTTCTCGTGTAATCGATTCAACACCACGCTGGCCCGGCAAAGCAGACTCGGAAATCTGCAACGCATGAGCCTTATGAACAGATTATAACATTATGGAGCCAAATCTTCCTGGGTATTTTACAGCCCGGGCTGGAATTCTCCATGTAATCGTTCAGATCATTTTAGCCCTGTTAGGCGAGCCAGCCCACTTAACTGGGCCAGCCCGCCCCATGTTATTAGGCCCTAATTCAATATTAACTCTTTGGTCCCCTAAAGTTGGTTAGAAGCAATTTTCCTATTAGCTGTCGAGACAGAAACAAGCCTTTAAATAAATTCTCGAATTCAATTTTATTATTAGCGTTTGTGCTCTATTTTGTAGACGCTGAAGATGATCCAGCTTTGTGTTCAACAAACTGCCCCATAGTCCATCACTGTATCTTAGATGACTCTCAAGCAGTGCCTTATAAACCTGATTCAATTTTGATTGCGGGAGAATTTCCGCTAATGGTAATGATTTTAAACTTAATCAAAGGAAGCAAACGTAGTTGACGTACCCACTGAAAAAGTTCTTCGTCGTCAATATTAGCTTTATCTCTGAAGCAAAGAAAAAGTCAATAATTACAAAATGACACAGCATCCAACTCTAGAAACTGTTAGGGAATCTTTTAGAAGCCCGCTCTTCTGCAATGGACGGTAGTCTTGTAAATGCTAACGTATAATCTATCTATCTATATATCTATATAATATTGATATTAATATCCATAATCTATATGACCTATTATGTTGGATAATAAATGTATAATTGTTGATGACACACCATAGTCAAAGACAAAATATTCAAAAAGGTTAATTATAAAAACAGCAAGTACCTCTTGCGATAATCGTCATCTTCTGATTCGCCAGAAAAATGAACTTTCCTAGAAGAGAAAATTATGCTGATGAAGAAAATTTTTCTGCGCAGTTCGTGAAAGTTACCCTCGGTAGGCCTGTCCAGGCTGGCCTGACCTCAGATGTCAGATGGATGACTATAATGTTCTAGTTCATAAATCAAAACTGCAGCAATTGCACAACTGATCTATGCCATCCAAAGAAAGTTTTGTTTTAAAGTCACACTCTGAGGACGACATAAGTCAGAAAGGCCTCAGTGTGCTAAATCTTCTCGTTTTTTTGCATCCGAATCTCTTTGCCATATTTCGTAAGTACCTTATCTACCAAAGAGCAAAGAAAGTAAATTCGTTCAGGGCTTGGGATCTAAAGAGGTTTCAATTGCGCTTGTTTACAAACAGAAAGAACATTAAGTACAAATTTACCTTCCAGCTTCACCCTCAGAGTCATCATATCGGCCTCTGAAATATGATTATGAGATGAGTTAGATTTTAAATATAAAGACCATACTGTAATATAACTTAGAAATACACATCTGGGATCGGGAATTTCCTAAGCCTTCTCCTAATCAATACTCTTGTACATTGTCGTATTTCTAATTAAGTATTAGCTTACAGATGCCTAACGACGTACAACACGCAAAACAAACATTGTTATTCACAGGCCTTTGTTTGTACATTCACAAACTCAGGTGCAAATATTTTTCAATTCAAAGGAATTTGCCTCTGATTTTGAGTTTCGAGAAAATATGGGCACGTTTTCTTTTGAAAATAACATTGAAAAATCAAAGTTTTACGACGGTGGTTTTAACGAAAAAAGATTTGGAAGGGAAGTAGCGAAATCGAAGCAATGTGAAAATGTGCGCACGTTTCAACCGCTGCAAAGGGGACTGTTTACTGAATTTGAAGATGGTTGATTTTCCTAGGAGTACTTTTTTTAGTGAAGTATCCTGGAAAACTTGTTCGTTCGAAGCAGCGTTTTTAGTGATCTCACTATAACTGGCACATTTTGGCTAAAACAGCCTGATATCTAAAGCAGAGAGCCTAAACAGTCTGAAATCTACCTAGGGCATTGACATGGCCTAGGTAGTGGGCTTTCTGAGTTGTGGGGTGAGTGGCCGAGCGGCTTATACAGTTTCCGTTAGGTAACTGATTTTAAGCTTGGTCGCGTGAGGTCAAAATCCGGATGGGTGACCTTCCAGATGCCTGACCAAGCAACTCACTTCGCCGTCCTTCGGAAGGGACATTAAACTAGGGGTCTCTTGCCTGAATGCGGCATGCATAGTAAGCCTAAATTAGCTGTAATATAGCTAGAAATCGTGGCAGCCTACTTATAATAAAGTAAGTAATGAATGAATGAATGAATGAATGAATGAATCAATCAATCAATCAATCAATGAATGAATGAAGTGGCACCAAAGTTTAAAAGAACAACAACGAAGATTACCTATACTGGCGTTCCTCGGCTCTTTTCTTTCTGAGTAGTGCTGCATATGCATCAATTATATCTGGAGTGGTAACTAGAAAGAATTGGGTGCATTAGATGATCGATAAAAAGATATCCCTGAAAGATAGCAATCTGTTCACAGTTAGGATCACACTCAAAGATTTTTCATTTGAAAATTTCTGTTTTAGAAGTTATTGCAAACTACGGTTTCCCTTACCTTCCTGTCTTTTCACAAACAATTCTTCTTGCTTCTGAATATAAAAAGATTATAGGATAATTGTCAAAATCATCAAAATTCGCACAAAGAAATCTTATAATTACAATAATCAATACTTTTCCAGATTCAAACACAGGGCACATGTCGCATACTACAAAGTTCGAAGGAGATAAGTTTTTGAAGACTTTCATTGACATAACGTAAATCAATAATCAGAAGGCCTCATTAAAAATATTCTGTGCCTGCGAGCAAACGATTGGGAAAAATGTTCCTGCAATCATCACTCTCAGTAGAGTAAAGATGCCAGCAACTAATAAGTAATGATATTGTGTGCCTGCGAGAGGTGCTTGTGTGCTGCCTCATATTAATGAGGCCTGACGATCAGTAATAAGCGGGGATGGCTCAATGGTAGCGCGCTTGACTACCAACCTGAGGGTTGGTGGTTCGAGTCCCCGCCCTGTCGAGCCTGCTACGTAGAGTGAGGAGAGTAGCCAACTCTCTGTAATTCCAGGCTAAAGGAATCGCGAGTTGTGGTCACATCGAGAGGAAGGACCAGGACACTGCTTCGATAAGCTTAGCTTCTCAGTGTCCTAAAAAACTACCTTTGGATGCTAGGTAGCAATATAGAAAAATAAATAAATAAAAATATTAATGAGGCCCGACAATCAGTAATAAAACTAAAGCTCACATTTAAATACCATTTTCTGAAATCATTAATCTCCTTGCACTGGTGTGTCAAGGCACTGATGCCATTGCTACAGAAGTCTACCCTTGTTAAACTGGAAATTAATTCTCTTCGAGAAGCAAACAATTTAGCCCTTCTTTGTTCTTATAATGAAAATATGTTAGAAACTAAAATAAGACATTACCTCTTTAGACTTTTCTTGAGGTGGAGTTTTTTCCAGAAAAGATGGATCTCCGGTTCTTCTGAACTCTTTCTACAAATAAAAACGGTTGCTACTTTCAAGTGCCAGGGATTTGGTCGCAGTTCCTATGTTGCCCTTAAAACGAGGCTTGCCTAAGCCATACTCTTGAGTCCGGAATAAACGTCTCCTCTGCTATATTACTTTTTGAAAAATATCCACCAAGGACATCCTTATTCCAGACCGCCCATTTATTAATTTCGAGCTTTCATTTTTAATAGTTTCTATGATTTTTATCTCGTTCTTACAGTCAAAACAACTTGTGAGTTTGGCTCCATTACATTTTGCTCTTAAAAAAAGACTCGCCTGAACCGTAGTTGATAGTTGAATAGATATACATGGTTAAATACCATTTAGGTTTCTCCTTCCATGATAACAGAAAATGTTTCTTTGCGTTCGAAGTAGCACAGTATCTAGCACAGTATCTCTAGACTTACAACAACAGCCCTTCGTTTCACTATACAACAATCAACAACATACAGCAACAACACTCATTAACACCCAACACCCAACACCCAACCATAGTCGTAGGAGGGAGGTGACCTGGAGGCACTACAGCTCTAACTCTCGATAAATTTTGCTCGAGCCTGGACCTCCGAAGGTGCACGAGGGTGCACCTTTGGGTTGTTGATGTTGCTCGTTCAACCTAAAAGCGCCAATTCAACGGCTAGTTGTTTTCTTCCGGGCTGTCCTTCTCTACTATGGTTGGAATAGTTTGTATTGAATTGTAAGTGTTATACAGTGGGAACTCGCTGACAATAAGTCCTTTCCCACTACAGATGGCAAGTGGATTATTAATCTTGTTTTTTTATAGTTTGTTTGTTTTTTAATGAATAAAGAAAAACACCCAACAATATACAACAGCAATCACCCAACACTGCTCAACAAGGCATGAAAGAACAAAAAACAAATGGTTACCTGTGCAGCATATTTTTTGTAATCTTTGACTCTCTCTTCTCTAATTAGTTGTTTCTTTCTTTCATGTTCACCAAATGGTACTCCACCAAAATTGTCTATAAGTTGAAAATGATTATCTTCAAAAAATAATTGATGAAAGGAAAACAAACATAATTCAAAAAATTAACAAGCACTTAATATTTATGGAAATATAATCATAAATCAAGTTGTTTTGCTGGATGAATCAGAAAGAAATTTTGCCAAATCCTTTTTGCAAGGCAGCCAAGTTTGGCTTTATTCCTGATCTTCAAATATTTCCCTTTGCTCAGTTACTATCAAAAAGAGAACTATTTCCAATAATAATAACAATTTATAATATATAACAAGATTTTGAATAAATAGCTTGATGTGGTCCATATTTTGAGATACACGTTTCATGAGACATCGCACATCGATCTTCGAGATTTCACATTAACTAGATTCTTACATATGATAATGATATCAGTTTTTGGCAAAATTTACCATTTTTATGATTTGAAATCAGAAATCATGAAATACAGCAGTTACAAATAATATTTACATTGTACCAGGTGAGTCAATAAAACAATCCCCGTTTGAAAGGCCACTGCTCCCTGGCTATCAAGGTAATAATACTGGCAAATATAATATTTGATGGTGGACATGTTCAAATCGATTTTAAAATTTACCTGACTGAAATCAGCCACTCCGTTGTGAAATTATGAGAGATTTTCTCAACAAAGCCCTTTTAGGAAGCCTTCAAAACAGAACTAAAATCACAACCAAAATTTTCCTGATATTTCTGCCTTACAGCTATGACTTCAACTCGTGGGAGGATGAAATCATCAGGAATAATACTGTTACCCTCCCAGGATGACACTTTCATCCTCCCAAAGAAATAACACATGTGCTTAAGCATGTAAAAGTCATTGCTGGAAGGCAGAAATATTTGGAAAATTTGGTCATGATTTTAGGTCTGTTTTGAAGGTTTCTTGGAGGGGCTTTTTTGAGAAAATCGCTGATAATTTCAGAATGAAGTGGCCGATTTCAGTCCTAGGTAAATTTTAAAATTGATTTGAACATGTCCACCATTAAATAATATATTTGCCAATATTATTGTATTGATATCCAGGAAGCAGTGGCCTTCCAAACGGGGATTGTTTTTTTTACTCACCCGATAGTTAAGCAACCTAATGTCTGCTGAGCTACGCACAAGCATTTCCAAAACTGATAAAGCATCGAAGATTCCTTACAATAACGTTTTGTTTCAATATGACAAAGACATCATTTTGCAAATCCATTATAAAAAGAGCATTCAAATATCACTAAAATATCAGTTTGAAGCGAGTTTGACTGACAGAATAAACTTAATTCCACATAGGATGCATGTGAGTTTAATTCTATGAACATACCATCATTGTTATTTCGTTTTCCACCTTGAAATCTGGAAGAAAGATAAAAACCTACAATTTAAAACACTAAATATACACAATACATACAGTAACTTTGGGAGATAAGGTAGTTACGAAATATGGTAAAGAAATTCGGATGCAAAAAGAACAAGAAGATTTAGCACACTGAGGCCTTTCTGACTTATGTCATCATCAGAGTGTGACTTTAAAATTGAATTGACAAAGGCAATGATTTACATTTCAAAGCAAGCTATGTTTCGTCATCATAATACAACACATTATAAACACAAGATGATATTTACTGTATATTCACAAAGTCAGACTACTGAGCCTTGTTTATAGTTCCGATGTGAAAATAAATAACAAGGCAAGCCCAAAGAACAAATATATACCTTAAACAATGCTAAAGGGGTAAAACACTATTGGGAGTTGAGAGATAGCCTATTGCACAAGATTAATAGACTTTCCTGGATCATCAAATCAACAAATCATTGTCAGCCTGTTCTCCTGAGTGCGCTATGCGGCTTCAGAAATGTGAATCTTTGCGAAAATATCTTCTGCTTTGTGCAATGTGGTGAATTTGATGTGATAATAATTAATCTCAAAAATAATATAACAGCTTTTAATGAAGTTAATTCAAGGTCATTTACGTCAAACAAATCATTGTTTGCAATGATTTATCAAAATCTATCGAACTTGTGCAAAATAATGTGCCTGAATAATAATGAACCTGTTGTCAATCTTTGTAGTTCTCCTTTCATAGTCATTTTCATCCTGCAAATAAAATTATGCAGAGACAAAGATCAGGTATGATGTCTTTTTTGTAAATTACTTAACAAAGGGACCTTGCTAAAGGGAGTTTAGATAAACTATGTATTTGGCAACTACAAAATTAAGTAAAGAGACAGGGTCGTTATTGTTCCAAGTTCCCCAATATTTCATTGGGGGAAAAATTTGATTTATCAAAACAATTTGGGGAAGAATTAGCACATTTTTAACTGCCTCATGGAAAATTTCTGTGAACCATTATTGTAAAGTTAACATTAGAGAAAAATGCAATTTTTCGGAGGGAAACTTACCCCTTGATAGAGAATGGTGGGACACATGATATTCTTGATACTATACACAGGGTTACCATCAAAATTGCAAAGGGAATGCACACTGTCATGCAATGGTTGAATGTTGATTTCATGGTACAACCTTTTCTTCTAATTTTAATTTGATCATTGAAAAAACAGGATAAAAGATAATTTAATTGATAGCTGAATGATAAAGTTTTGATGATTTCTCTAATTTGTCTGTTATTTGATATGATAAGAAATACCTGCTGTCCATCCCGAGGACTGAATGATGCCTGTGCCTTTCTTAGTTCTTTTTTATCATTGTCAAGTTTTTTCTTCTGGGAATCAATGAACATCTGGAGTTCATCTTTAACATCATGTAGCCCTGCAAATAAGAAAGTTTACACTTAAATGGTGTATTTATTTTTTTTGTTGCTAATTCAAAAATCATAGTTTGGCTGTCAGTGAACGCTTCTACAAACTATGGGTGAAAAAGACAAAATTGACACAATTTATTACAAGCCAGACTGGAAATTCTGCCTTATTTTACAAGCCAGACTGGAAAGTCTGCCTTGCATGTGTGCAATTTTTTCTATGTGCAGTTAGAACTAATCTGTGATCTTAGCACCACTAGTCACAGAAAAAATAAAAATTTAACTGGCATATTGTTCAATCGCACAAATTTGTTAGGCAAGCAATTATAAAGAAGAAATCCCCCAGCACAATCTGCAAACTGTCTATTCTAAGTATGTGTGTTGAGCTTAAAAGGGGGTATGAAACCACCATATTCTTATTGTATGAAAACCACCTTATTAGCATGTTCTTATCTTAGAAGGCAATTAAGGGAGAGGGGGTGGTGGTAATATCTCGGTTCCTAATGCCCAATGCTGTTAAGTAATGTGAACATTAGGTCTCTATAATTCTTTTCTCTGCAAATTTTTCCCCTTGCGTTATACCAGGGTGAATTTGGCTGCATATTTTAGTTTAGAAAGATCTTCGGTGCAGAGAAAAGTTTTCTCCATCCTAAGNAGTCTGCAAACTGTCTATTCTAAGTATGTGTGTTGAGCCCAGTGGCGGATTTAGGGGGGGCAAGTGGGGGCAACTGCCCCCCCTTCACGATGAAACTTCAGCTTGGCGCCCCCTTTTGGCGAGAAATGCGCCCCTCATCATGACCCTACCGCACTTTTTTTTAACTGTTTTGATTAGAATATGGGGTGAAACATACAAATCAAGGCATTATTTAGAAAAAAAAACCAAAGAATCTTCTTAACGTGGAGTCCAAAAATTTTCGCGCGCCTCCGGCACGCTTTTGTTCTATTGTATTTTTGGCGCCCTCTGTGCAGGTTTCCCCCCCTTCAACTTTGGTCTGGATCCGCCCCTGGTTGAGCCTAAAAGGGGGTATGAAAACCACCTTATTAGCATGTTCTTATCTTAGAAGGCAATTAAGGGAGAGGGGGTGGTGGTAATCCTAATGCCCAATGCTGTTAAGTAATGTGAACATTAGGTCTCTATAATTCTTTTCTCTGCAAATTTTTCCCCTTGCGTTTGGTGAAAAATCTTATAGGATCTTGTAAGATCCTATAGGATCCTGTAAAAATCCTATAGGAGTAGGATCTTGTCCAGGATCCTACACAAGATCCTATATCTCAAGGATCCTATCCAAAATGTAAACAGGATCCTAAATAAATATCTCAGGATCCTACCAATTCATACTGGTATAATACCAGGGTGAATTTGGCTGCATATTTTAGTTTAGAAAGATCTTCGGCGCAGAGAAAAGTTTCTCCATATTAAGCCCTTATATTTTGGCACAATCTTTGGCGCAGAGAAATGTCCGGCGCACTGAGTATTTAGTCTCTATAGGTTTCATTGTTTATCGACGCAATGTCCGCCGCACAAAAATTCAACTTTCCATACGGGCAGAGAAATGCCCAGATTCACCCTGGGCGTTATTTATATATGTCAAGAATGATGAGCCAGTCTGCAGAGTGTGGCAACTGCACGCACAAGATTTTTTACTAAATTTTTGTGTGCACACCGATTTTGAACGAGATCTTTTGTTCTCTACTTTAAAAACAAAAGAACCAGAGGCCCTGCACACCGTCACACCAATGCTTTGTTGGTCTGCACGCGCGAGATCTCGTCGAGAACTGCCATACTCTGCAGACTGGATGATGAGTCTGAATCCATTTGCGAATAATTTACCTCTATCAAGTCCCATTATTTCCAGGTAAAATCTTTGCTAGTCAATACCAGAGAAGCTAAGAATTCATGACATTCAACATACTGTTGTCCACTTTCTGTTAAACTTCAACTTTTTGAGTTCGAGATCGAGGTAGAGAACTTGTCAAACACAGCCAGATGTCAGTGCTGAAAATTTAGTCGTTCTTTCTCTGCACTATCGACAAGTCGAACAGCAACTTGAATTGTTTCTGTGGTGAGCAAACCCAAACTTTATTCAGGGGCCATTATAGAGTCATCGACGTTTGGGCCTAAATCATCGACGTTTATTTAGGCCTAAATCTTTCAATCTTCATTTATACTGGCTTTCATATACAGAAGCTGCTCCTCTTTATCGTCATTGCTTTAATGTCCACACTTTGAAGCTCCCCTCAGCATCTATCGATGCTTGTTTTGTCAAATATTAGCAATAATCTTGTCAGCTTCTACAGTGTTATAAAATTTGCTACACTACGTACTGCGTCTCTCGCGCCATAGAGATACAAAATACAAACAACATTAGAGCCCAGACCCCACTTCCATAATCACGTCCAGCCGTCCAGCCTCGTTCTTACGTTTTCAACGGAAAATAAATCTTTTGGCAACGCCTTCGGCGCATCAAAATAATGGCGGAAAATTCAGCAATTTTTCTTGGTTCCGGCCGCCGGAATTTTGCACCAGGAATAAAATGGCCCTCTGTCTAAATCTTAGCTTTTGAATCACATACCTGTTTCTTATAATGAAGTGCCTCGGTTAATTCAATAATTATTTGCTAAACTAAGCTAAGCTANGTGTTATAAATTTTGCTACACTACTAGTACTGCGTCTCTCGCGCCATAGAGATACAAACAACATTAGAGCCCAGACCCCACTTCCATAATCACGTCCAGCCGTCCAGCCTCGTTCTTACGTTTTCAACGGAAATAAATCTTTTGGCAACGCCTTCGGCACATCAAAATATTGGCGGAAAATTCAGCAACTTTTCTGGGTTCCGGCCGCCGGAATTTTGCACCAGGAATAAAATGGCCCTCTGTCTAAATCTTAGCTTTTGAATCACATACCTGTTTCTTATAATGAAGTGCCTCGATTAATTCAATAATTATTTGCTAAACTAAGCTAAGCTATAGGGGTACGAGGAGGGTTCCTGTCCATATAATTCCACCGGCCCACAGGTGGCATCGAATACTAAAGAAATTGTAAACAAATTACTTACTCAAGTTGCATTTGTAGTTGCTTTCTGTTATGTTATTTCCTTTAACATGCTTCTTTCATTCAGTATCATGTTACTTGACAGGAAAACAGAAATATGCTTAAACTTTTTATCATAATGTATTCAATTAAATCATGATTAAATCTGCATAACTAATATTAGCATAGGAATCAAATCAATCAAATCAATCAAATCTTTAAAAACATTGCACGATTGGTTGATGCATCTTTTGTTTGACTTAAATGGCTTGAAAGGAACTTCAGGTACTTCGTCATAAGTGTTCATGGGCAATCTTTGATATCTTGATTATTTTTAGAATTATTGCATTTATCATTTTATTGAAGAAATCAAAAGCTTTCAAAAAATCAAAATCGTTGTAAATCCCAAATTAATATTGCAAAAACGGTAAAATCTTCAAGAAAACCACAGTTTATGAAGGTCTATAATAGGGCGGTAAGCAGAAATACGTAGCTTGTGTGGTTCCTCATTTAGCAATTTGATGACGTCACAACCGGAAAACTGTTTGAAACATATAAAGCGCTATAATTCTGAAAATAATCAAGATATCAAAAATTGCCAATGATCAATAATAGCGAAGAATCTGAGGTACCTTTCAAGCGATCAAGTCAAAAGGAAGATGCAATAACCATTCGTGCAATCTTTTTTAAAGATTTGATTCCTTTGCTCTCCAATCCAATCTTGTTATCTGCATTCCAATGCTGAACATTTCCATTTTCTACTGAGTGAGTCAATAAAAACAATGCTGGTTTGAAAGGCTACTGGTCTCTGGATATTAAAGTAACAATATTGGCAAATGTTCTGTTTGATAGAGGACATATTCAGTACGATTTAAGAATTTACCTGGCTTAAAATGGTTACTCTGTTCTGAAATTATGAGAGATCTTCTGGTAAACGCAACTTCCTGCCTTACAGTAATAACAATTACGTGTTTTAGCACGTGTTATCCTCTTGAAAGGATGAAATATCCTTGAATAGTATTTTCATATTCCTAGGACTGATATTTTCATCCTCCTAAGGGAATAACACATGCAAAAGCATGTTCAAGTAAAGGTAGAAATATTATTTAGAGACATTTTATCCTGATTTTAGGCCTTTTTTACGGTTTCTTGAGGGGGCTTTGTTTAGGAAGATCCCTCATAAATTCAGAACGTAAAGCAAGATAATTTTTAATCTAATCAAACATCTCCATTACTACATAAGATATTTACTGGTATTTTAGCTTTGATATCCGAGGAACAGCAGACATTTCAATGGGGATTGTTTTCATGTCTCACCTTATACGGATAAGACTAGATTGGACTAACTCAAATGCCTGCGGTGAAAATTCATTCTAGAGGCAAAAGGAGTGACTAAATTTAAAATCTAATCACAAATGTGGAATATGCTATGTAACAATCAGTGTCTTTAGCTGAATTACACACATTTGCTCGTCAGACAATATTTTAGCTTGGAAACAGATCTTCCATTGATCTTACTTAGTTACAGTTTAATCTGTCAACTAACAAGCTGGTGAAAGGAGCAAACATATATCAATTCAATATTTGATATCTAAATTTGAAGCAACTAATGCTTGAAATATTTTAAACAAAAGTGTCTCACGTCTATCTGGTCCACTGCAAATACATATTATCTCGATAACCTTTTTTCAAAGATTTGTGAAATGGAGATAATTTTATTGAACTGCTAAAGAAGTTCGCAAATCTGCTATAAAAGTTCGCAGTTGCCGTACTAATGAAATCTGAGGAATGTTTGGCTCAACGATTTTAAGGGGTGTGTTGAGGCTAGGGAAGCTAGCTATGAGTTATGTTATGTTTTCATGTCTCTCCGGCGACAGCAGTACCAAATTTTTCAATTTTTCATTGCCACAGGGTTGCTATGTATTTCCATGCTCTTTGTGGTATCGTCTTGTAACTTTATGTATGTTTCTGTAAATTTTTATGCGAATATATAAAAAAAAAAAAATTTTCAAATGTACTTTTTTCAAAATAAAACACTAAACACTATATCATCTTGTACATGGGCTAAAAAAATTGTTTCTAAAGGTTTTGCAGCTGCAGAAGGTTACGGAAAGATGGCTTTGGAAAACATTTTCCTAGAATTCGTAAGAGATACACGTAGTGAGTCTAGAGATTTGTTACACCCCTACTGGCACATCCCAATAAGCAAGCCAACTAATTTCGTTACGCTAGTGAATGAAGTTGTAATTCCATTCTTGGGAAATTCTTCCTTCTCTTCAGTATTCAACAACTTTGCATGTCAAACTATTTGGCATTTGTGTATTTCTTTCATCTAAAAGAGCAACATGGCAATAAAATTTAGTTAAATAGATATTACATCATAAAATATACCTTCTCCGAGTTGTTGAGAAAAATATAATTTACATGCAAGGTGTACTATTTTTACTTAAGATTCTCCAGAAGATCTACATAAGCCTAGTACCTGTTCTTCGCACCCCGAACTAAAACCATGAGCGATAGGACACTGATTGTGTATCAGTGTAAAATTTGTGTCAGTGGTGAGCCACCTTAACCTATTGTTTGTGTGTTTTGAACTTATTTTTACTTGTAGTAAGCCACCTTATCGCTGGTCGGCGAATTTAAAAAAGGTGGCTCATTATCAAAATTTTTTAAATTCGCCGACCAGCGATAAGGTGGCTTACTACAAGTAAAAACAAGTTCCAAACACACAAACAATAGGTTAAGGTGGCTCACCACTGACACAAATTTTACACTGAT
>REGM01000347.1:82912-102603 GCA_004194415.1 Aurelia aurita
TACAGTAAAATCATAATCAGATTCCTTGCGTTGCCCATGTTCAGACCCAAACCCTAGCATACTGGCATATGCCTTTTTATGAAATAAGATCGTTGGCCACAAAAAAACAAAAAGAAATCGTCTATTTATTTGATGACTTTCCAAGGTCACATATTTTATTAAATCGTGACAGATAGTATGTGCTTTCTTGTTGTCAACCATTGCTTGGAAACGGATATCACCCAAGTGAAGCGTGATAGCGTGATTTTGATATAGGTGTGGCTTTTTTAACATTATTTGATTGACATTTTCTTTTACGGCTACCCATGATTCGTTGCTGTGTCTAAGGTGTGGCTCCAAACTCATAGCTGACTCTGCATTTCACCGCAATTCACCAGCCTGAAGATTACACCAATCAGACTCGTCGATTCTCGAGATATGTGATTGCATCGCGACTCGTGGGGGGACCCTAGAACAGTGAGTTCTATCTCAGTACGCGATGTTGCTTGGCCAATCTTGTCACGTGATTATACTGTTAAAGTTTACAGAGAACAGCTACAATCTTGGCCAAAAAAAGCTGGGACATAGGCAAATTTCAGTGTGGTCGCGATGTTTCCTAAAATATCGACAAGAAATCGAACATTTTGGACCTTGTGATCCCCCCTCCCCCTAATTCAATGTTGGCTAGGACGAATGGCGTTTGACTCAAGCAACAGTGAAACCGGGGGAGCGAGGGGCCTGTAATCAAACGCCAAAGTAGTGCAATTTTCTGATTTGTCCCATGTATTTTGGCCAAGATTGTAGCCTTGATGCAAATAGGTTGTAGCAAAATGATAATTGATAAAAAAAGATTATCACTAACGCATAACTTTCGTCTTCTTCTCTGGCTGTTCTGTCTCTCCACGCGATGAGAAGTTTCGGACATTCAAGCTTAAAAGGCAAAATAGAGTCGTCAAATTTGCTTTGAACTTTTAGACTGTTGGTAAAGACCTGATAAGGATTATTATTATTATTATTTTTACGTTAAACGTGATTATACTGTTTAAATGTTACAGAGAAATTTCCAACAGTATGTGCACTCCTTTGCCATTATCATGGCCATTTGTTTTGTGACAAACCACTTCTTTCTTTTCTTTCTTCAACAATATGAAAGAAGGTTAACCCCAGCTTGCCACAAGAAGGCACGAGAAGCTGTAGCTAGGCGTGGCCAAGAACTGCTTGTCATTGGTTATCCTTTGTATGCTACGATTACCCATGATTCCATGTTCTAACTAAGGTGTGTCTCGCTCATATTTCGTAAAAGACAGAGTTTCCCCGCACGATAAACAAGCCGTTTCTCTAGATTAGCAAGATGCTTTTTTAGATTATCTCCTACTTCGAATCAGTGGTGTTCATTTAGGTTGTCCTGTGAGATGGTTAAATTATTTTGGGGTTGCTTGTCAGCACCAAAAT
Source organism: Aurelia aurita (assembly GCA_004194415.1). Taxonomy (NCBI): domain Eukaryota; kingdom Metazoa; phylum Cnidaria; class Scyphozoa; order Semaeostomeae; family Ulmaridae; genus Aurelia; species Aurelia aurita. The sequence continues at coordinate 84,344 of REGM01000347.1, forward strand.
TCAATAACAGCGTGTCCCAAATTGTGATGAAGGCGAGCATGATAATTCTGCAAGGAGCAAAACCAAATGACAAATAATATGGTTTGCTTTCTTAAATTCTTTGGAAGATAATTGATGCAATTGCCATCTTACTAAGCTGAAAACGGGACGAAATTTGATCGCAATTTTGATTTTTTCTTAAGACTTTTCAAAATAGCTTCAAAGTAAAAGTGTCCAGAACTCTAGAACGATATGATTGATTCTAATGAAGACAATTTCTACATCTAAGTTAGCTTTTATGCTTCAAGATGCTAGGTAATTCATTCCAATGGGTGCATAATTCAAGATTGCACGGTTAGGCGAACGCCGATCGATCCTAACTGCCTCCTAAAGTTGAATTCAATTGGTTCCTGTAAAAGTGTTGCTGCTGCCCAATGGTGTAAAGCATCTTTAAAGCCATTATCATTTTCACGGGCATGGCCGAGGAAGTTTTCTGATAGTAAGGGCGGAGTCTGGTCTCGAAGTAACTTCTTATGAAGCGAATCCATTGGTCAGTTTTGATAAAGGAAATTCAAACATTCACTTTGAAAACAATATTTGTGGCCAGCTTCACAAAGGGTCGAATTGTATCAAGAAGCACACTGTGGAAGGTAGTAACAATGAGATACCTCGTAATTAGAGAAGAAGGTCAATGGAAGGAGTGTCAAATAGTGGGTCGCATCGTTTCTAGCTCAGATCCACTGCCGTTACGACAAGATGAGGGCGTTGTTCATTCTCGCGCTGCTTTGCCTCGCCACGTTGGCTTTTTGCAGGGAAGATGATGAGCGAGATTTCAAAGAACGTGAACTTGGTAGGTTCAAAGTTGTTTAATAAATATAGAAAGGAATTTAGTTGCTTATGGTGTGCTTTTGAAAGTTTTTTTGAAGAAACTGGTTCATAAGAAGCAATTACTAGGATGGCCGAAAATTTAAGAAACTCTAGTACTCTAGTAATAAGTTTGGAAAGAGCTAAGAAACTTTTAAATGTTAAATTCAATAATGGTTGGTAAATATGTCATTAAACCCTTATTCTTGAGTAATATGAACCGTTTTATGTTTTGAACGTACCACGTAGAAACATTTTTCTTCCTACCTGACGTTTTACATGTCGAGAAACGTATCTGTAGCAGTGTTAAAACTACACGATAATTCGTGCACTTCAAAAATAAGAACAAAAATAAGAAACGTTTAGTACTAAAATGCCGAAATTTTCATGTTGAATTAGAAAACTTTTAACATACTATGGTATGATCCAAGTTTCTTTACAAAAACGTGTATCTGATAATCTGAATGAAAGTTTTCAATTTACAAACTGCCAGCATCGGCATCAAATCATTAAAGAAGATTGCACAAACGGTTGATGCATCTTACGTAGTTGATTTAATGACTTGAAAGAAACTTCAGGTACTTTGCTATAATTCCACTTTTTAGCAATTTTTGATAACTTGATTATTTTCAGAATAACAGCATTTCTCTATGTTTGGCTAGTCTGCACTTTAGCGGACCAGCTTTCAATATCGGCAAGTAATGTGTCATGGGGTAAGGGTTAGGGTCAGGGTTAGGTTTTGGAAATGGGGTTTTTAGGGTAAGTTAGGGTTAGTTAGGGTTAGCTAGGGTTAGTTAGGTTTAGTTAGGGTAAGTTAGGGTTAGTTAGGGTAAGGTAGGGTTTAGTTAGGGTTAGTAGGGTACTTGGTCAAATACATTCCCGAGAAATATGACATCAAGCTGGTCCGCTAAAGTGCAGTCGTCCCCTATGTTTCAACCAGTGTTGAGGTTGTAACGTCATCAAATTGCTAAATCATAAACCAGAAAAGCTACAGATTTCTGCTTACCACCATATTGTAGACCTTCGTTAACTACGGTTGTCTTGAAGATTGTACCGTTTTTTCTCTACCAATTTAGGACTTACAATGATTTTAATTTTTTTCAAAACTTTAAATGATTTTTTTCAATAAAAAGAAAAACGCTGTAATTCTGGATATGATCAAGACTTCAAAAATTGCCAAATACAATTATAGCAAAGGACCTGAAGTTCCTTTCAAGACATTAATTATGATGATGATGAAGATGATCTGATTCATTTCGTAACTACAGATGAAGACTCAATGGACTTTGAAGAAAACGAGGTCGATGAGGTAGAGAGAAAAGACCCACGTCCAAAACCACACCATGGACCACGTAGTCGCAGAAACCGTTCAAGGAATCGACGAAACAGACATCAAAGACGCAGTTCTTCCAGGAGAAGTTCAACCTGTAAGTAAACACTAAAACGCATAGCATAGGCACTGGCAAACATAGCAAACATACGCAAACATAGCAAACATACGCAAACATAGGCATCAAATAGTAATTGGCTAACGAATCAAATTCTGTCTCACAATAGATGTCAGGTGAAAATATCCGCGAATAAAAACAATTAATTTGTTCTGCATGAGTATTTTTGCGTTATCGAAAATCTCGCTTGACATTTAATGCGAGACAGTCTTTAGACATGATTTCACAGAGTTGGCGAACCATATTGCGTTGAAACACTACAACAAAAGCAATACTGCTAGGCCCATTTTGTCCGTGTTTCCCATCATTCGCAACAGTTTTCTGCGGCAGGAAATTGAGATCTTCAAAAACTCCGATTCACATTGCCTCGTATCCCAAAAAAGAGAGGACGTCTTGTTGTAAACACCTCCTCATAATTATTCATCAGACGTGAGTGACCTAGACCAGATGTTTGTAATAGGATCCAACCGCAAGCGATGCAAAGTTTCCATTACTGTTGGTCGAAATGCCACATGCTGGATCAAATGTCACCCAGCAATCCAGCTGTGAGCTATTAGGAACAAGTCCTCCTTTCTGTTCTTTCAAGACGACTTTAGGCAAGTCCATGGGGCACCCAACAAGGGCAGATGTTATAATGATAGCATCTGTTGCTTTTGATCGATACGCTGTTTTAAAGTGATATGCGATCGCAGACGAAAGGAATTCTCTCAAGCCGTAAATCAAAACAAACGAGGCAGCAAAAGATGCCCATAAGCTAGTATGGCTAACTGTCTCGTTGTGGGGTGGGTGGCCGAGGTCACAGCAAAAAATATCAAAATTTCATGACAATTTTTACCTAAGAAACTTAGAGGAAAGGTACAATTTCCTATAATTTCTGATGTAAGAAACAGAAACTTGCCTTTCCTCTTAGTTTCTACGAAGAAATTGTTAGTTTCTGCTAAATTTCCTGTTCCAACACCATAGGAAATTTAAAGATTTTTTGCAGTGGGTTTGGAATTACCAATCAAACACACCTTTAATAACCCGTTCTCGCATGCACAACGAGACAGTTAGCCATTCTGGTTTCATAACGTCTTTTGCGGTTTCATTTGCTTTGAAATGACATGTCAATCAAAAGCAACTGATGCTATTGTTACAAACCCTGGCCTTGCTGGCGCACATGGTATATTTCGGCGAAGCTAATCAAGTTTGTTGGGACAACCGGTATGTGGAATCCATTCCAGGCTTAAAGATGAACTTGCTCCACAAAACCTGTACAGCCTTCACACGAAATTCACAGTGCTCTTCTCATAACCTGCGTGATACAGAGACAGAGATAAGGCCGACCATGTGCACTAGACAAGCGTGCTGGACGCCTACCAAAACTAATGCAAGTGGAGGTCGGCCTGCAATGTGGAATAGCCTATCATATTCAATACATAACTTTAAAATCTATTCAGGCACTAAAATTTATTTTAAGTGTAAATACATTTTGCAGATGTAAATTGGTTTTTAGCAGTATTGTTGTTAGTATTAATCCTTTCCATTTTTAAGATTTAGGTTTTTAGACACCGTAATTTATTTTACTGTATTCCATGGGAAGATCCTTTCAAAATTAGCACCTTTGCTGAAGGGCTACCCTGAAGGTAGATAAAAATGTGAAATATGAAAATACAAAATATAACGGTCGCACACATATCAATTGTTTCCCAAACAACGTCATTTGGACTTTTACCTTTCGATTCCCCTCCCCCCCCCCTAAAAGACGCCCATGACCTAAATTTCGATACAAGCGACATTAATCCATAACAGGGCTAAAGTTTGTAGATGCTACTGTACTAGGCTTACCACGTTCATAACAGCAAACTTCGCTGCTAAAGTACGATTATTTGACAGTGAGAGGAAATTTACGAAGACATCTTGCAGAATTTACAGGTTGTAATTTACCTCTATTGATTCTTTCTTTTGGATGTAAAAAGACAGGGGGTCCAGGCGAATCTCCTAGCGAGTACCCTAGTTTTCGTTTCTTTGCTTCCCTGTCATCCGGGTTATGAAAACAACACCTATGTAATGGGAGATCTGACCACGTCATCGTTGCGATCGACCTGTTGTTATTGTTGTTGTTACAGTAGAAGTTAGAAAGAGAGACATCTCTCGTTTTCTTCTCTCTTTTTTAACCGTTACGGGGCGCAGGATTTGAAAAAACCGCGAGTTCAAACCGCAACCAATGAGAACAAAGATCTCACATGACAAAAGATGCGGTAATCCGATCTCGAATTACACAGGTGTTGTTTTCATAAGCCGGATCACAGGGAAGCAAAGAAACGAAAACTAGGGTACTCGCTAGGGGATAAGCCTGGACCCCCTGTGGTAAAAGTCAATCTGAAAACGTCTTAGGTATTACCCCTCCCCCTAAAACGTCCAAATGACGTTGTTGAGTAAAAATCGATATGTGTGCTGCAGCTTAAGGAGATTTTCTATTTCCAGCAAAACCCAGTAATTATGACTCCCAAGGAAGGCGATGTCAAATTGTAAGAGGACGTTTAGTCAACTGCTGTCGTGTCAGAAAAGATTTTGAGTCCATGAATCACGTCGAACAGAAAAGATCAGTTCAATCTTATATCACCGTCTCAACCACGGAGCCTTACAAAACAAAGTATCAGAAATTGATCAAATTGCATGAAAAGAATTTTGCTACGAGAATTCACATGAAGGAAGAATTCCTGCCGTGGCATAGGTAAGTTTGTTATGGGGTCTATTTTAAGGATTTTGTCATTGCACAAATTAAAGTCTGTCTCAAATTAGATGTCAAGTGAAAAGGTCCGCGAATTAAAGCAAAATCAAAGCTCTTTGCATGAGTAATTTTGCGTTTTCGCAAATCTCACCTGACATATAACTTGAAATAGACGTTAGTAATTTTCTGGAGTTAGAAGACGTCGTTGAGCACCATTTTACTCCCCTTTGTATCGTTATTGAAGATAGTCCATGCAAATAATTATGAGGATAGAAGAAAATCATTAAACACTGCTCTGAAAGAGTCAGTGCTTAAAGACCTACAATGAAGAATAACAACATTGTTTGGGGGGAGGGGGTGCCTCAACTGATCTCTACGGATAGAATTGCGGAAAAGTGTGTCATCATCAAGAAATGGCCTAAGTGTTCCAAGGACTTTTGGCAGGGACTGTAATCCTCTCGCGACGCCTCACGAAATAATACTTGTTAAATTCTACGGCAACGACCATTAACACAAGGGGGATCATTATTGAATGATATGACAGAAATGAAATTTGGTCTTCATTTTAGATGGTTCCTTTTGCAAATTGAGAATTTGATGCGAGAGGTGGATCCTATGGCAACCATACCGTATTGGGATTGGAGTGTTTGGTCACATGACCCATGGGATAATAAGAAGATGTGGAGTCCAATTCATGGTAAGTTGGCATGTTGAATTTCCCAATAGGAAATCTGATTCTTTCGGTCTTTAAAGTGAATGACCTGAGCTATAAGACGCCCGTCTATAAATAGGATAAAGAAAAACCAAAACACGCCATTGTTTTCTTTGGCTTTGCTTTCTTTGCTCACTTGTTGGATTATAAAATACAATAGGCTATTTATAAACCTATGACATCTCATCTTTTAACTCANAGTTTCCTATGGTGTGGATAAGATCTCCATCTATGACAAGACTGAATTCATTGGTCAATGTAGATAAAGAAATGACCAAACATAGGGTACCAGTCTTATGGGCATGACTATATTCATAGGGTTGTGTCCGGTTGGTCATGCTCAAAGATGGATGGATGCCCTGTCTTTGGTCCTGTTCTCAATATCGAATCTCATTGGATGAGCAAAGCACGGGGGACACCATTAGGCAAGCCGAACTGATCAGGGGGTCCATTCGATCAATCTTTGTGCTCTTGAACAAGTTGTGGAACAAGAAACTACTTTTTCGTGAAGAAAAACTATTTTTTTGTGATTGAAAACTTGTTATTTTTGAAAATGTTTGGTCATACTGGGCATAACCAGCATGACCTTTAACTTCGCCACTGGGTAACTCAAAACTTCATACTGACAAAATTTCTCAATGCTTTTGTTGCCAGATTTGCGGCAACGTCATAAAGGGTCAGATCGGGGGTCAGATAGAATATATCAAGAAGCATATAGTGTAACGTAGCAACAATGACATACATTGTAATTAGAGAAGCTGAATGGAGGGAGTGCCCAAAGGTTTTATAGCGGACTGCGTCGCTTCTAGCTCAGATCCACTGGCATAGCGACAAGATGAGGGCGTTGTTCATTCTCATGCTGCTGGGCCTGGCCGCCTTGGCCGTTTGCAAGGAAGATGAGCTAAACTCCGAGGATCATGAACTTGGTAGGTTTTAAGTTTTGTAATGTAAATGAAATGAACAGGGGCAGCAGCGCTATACTGATTGGGGGAGGGGGGCTAAAGCCCCTGCATTTTTTGCAAAATATTTCATTTTCCCATTGAATTTATTTCATTTTGTTCTTCTGCAGGGCTACAAATACCTATTAGCCCCTTCAATTTTGAAACACTCCGAGGTCCCTGGAAATTAATTTACTTGACTGATGTGCTGGTTGGACATAATGCAAAGTTTCAATTTACTTAAATATTGCTCAATTCAATATTCAATTTAATCATTTTAATATATTTAAGTTTATTGAGACCAAATACCTTTTCATTTTCATTTTATAATTTTATACAGGGTAAATCAGCACAAGTCCATTGACCATTTTTGTCTTATTTTGTCTTTCTTTGAATTGAACTTTGCAGATTCTATTCCTCGAGTTGACTGCATTTCTTTTCGCGCCACAATCAAAACACTGCGATCCTCGATACGGCCATGGATATACGCATTTTTTATAAGAAACTACAAATTTGAGCAAATACTGAAAGTTTCCTATGGTGTGGATAAGATCTCCATCTATGACAAGACTGAATTCATTGGTCAATGTAGATAAAGAAATGACCAAACATAGGGTACCAGTCTTATGGGCATGACTATATTCATAGGGTTGTGTCCGGTTGGTCATGCTCAAAGATGGATGGATGCCCTGTCTTTGGTCCTGTTCTCAATATCGAATCTCATTGGATGAGCAAAGCACGGGGGACACCATTAGGCAAGCCGAACTGATCAGGGGGTCCATTCGATCAATCTTTGTGCTCTTGAACAAGTTGTGGAACAAGAAACTACTTTTTCGTGAAGAAAAACTATTTTTTTGTGATTGAAAACTTGTTATTTTTGAAAATGTTTGGTCATACTGGGCATAACCAGCATGACCTTTAACTTCGCCACTGGGTAACTCAAAACTTCATACTGACAAAATTTCTCAATGCTTTTGTTGCCAGATTTGCGGCAACGTCATAAAGGGTCAGATCGGGGGTCAGATAGAATATATCAAGAAGCATATAGTGTAACGTAGCAACAATGACATACATTGTAATTAGAGAAGCTGAATGGAGGGAGTGCCCAAAGGTTTTATAGCGGACTGCGTCGCTTCTAGCTCAGATCCACTGGCATAGCGACAAGATGAGGGCGTTGTTCATTCTCATGCTGCTGGGCCTGGCCGCCTTGGCCGTTTGCAAGGAAGATGAGCTAAACTCCGAGGATCATGAACTTGGTAGGTTTTAAGTTTTGTAATGTAAATGAAATGAACAGGGGCAGCAGCGCTATACTGATTGGGGGAGGGGGGCTAAAGCCCCTGCATTTTTTGCAAAATATTTCATTTTCCCATTGAATTTATTTCATTTTGTTCTTCTGCAGGGCTACAAATACCTATTAGCCCCTTCAATTTTGAAACACTCCGAGGTCCCTGGAAATTAATTTACTTGACTGATGTGCTGGTTGGACATAATGCAAAGTTTCAATTTACTTAAATATTGCTCAATTCAATATTCAATTTAATCATTTTAATATATTTAAGTTTATTGAGACCAAATACCTTTTCATTTTCATTTTATAATTTTATACAGGGTAAATCAGCACAAGTCCATTGACCATTTTTGTCTTATTTTGTCTTTCTTTGAATTGAACTTTGCAGATTCTATTCCTCGAGTTGACTGCATTTCTTTTCGCGCCACAATCAAAACACTGCGATCCTCGATACGGCCATGGATATACGCATTTTTTATAAGAAACTACAAATTTGAGCAAATACTGAAAGTTTCCTATGGTGTGGATAAGATCTCCATCTATGACAAGACTGAATTCATTGGTCAATGTAGATAAAGAAATGACCAAACATAGGGTACCAGTCTTATGGGCATGACTATATTCATAGGGTTGTGTCCGGTTGGTCATGCTCAAAGATGGATGGATGCCCTGTCTTTGGTCCTGTTCTCAATATCGAATCTCATTGGATGAGCAAAGCACGGGGGACACCATTAGGCAAGCCGAACTGATCAGGGGGTCCATTCGATCAATCTTTGTGCTCTTGAACAAGTTGTGGAACAAGAAACTACTTTTTCGTGAAGAAAAACTATTTTTTTGTGATTGAAAACTTGTTATTTTTGAAAATGTTTGGTCATACTGGGCATAACCAGCATGACCTTTAACTTCGCCACTGGGTAACTCAAAACTTCATACTGACAAAATTTCTCAATGCTTTTGTTGCCAGATTTGCGGCAACGTCATAAAGGGTCAGATCGGGGGTCAGATAGAATATATCAAGAAGCATATAGTGTAACGTAGCAACAATGACATACATTGTAATTAGAGAAGCTGAATGGAGGGAGTGCCCAAAGGTTTTATAGCGGACTGCGTCGCTTCTAGCTCAGATCCACTGGCATAGCGACAAGATGAGGGCGTTGTTCATTCTCATGCTGCTGGGCCTGGCCGCCTTGGCCGTTTGCAAGGAAGATGAGCTAAACTCCGAGGATCATGAACTTGGTAGGTTTTAAGTTTTGTAATGTAAATGAAATGAACAGGGGCAGCAGCGCTATACTGATTGGGGGAGGGGGGCTAAAGCCCCTGCATTTTTTGCAAAATATTTCATTTTCCCATTGAATTTATTTCATTTTGTTCTTCTGCAGGGCTACAAATACCTATTAGCCCCTTCAATTTTGAAACACTCCGAGGTCCCTGGAAATTAATTTACTTGACTGATGTGCTGGTTGGACATAATGCAAAGTTTCAATTTACTTAAATATTGCTCAATTCAATATTCAATTTAATCATTTTAATATATTTAAGTTTATTGAGACCAAATACCTTTTCATTTTCATTTTATAATTTTATACAGGGTAAATCAGCACAAGTCCATTGACCATTTTTGTCTTATTTTGTCTTTCTTTGAATTGAACTTTGCAGATTCTATTCCTCGAGTTGACTGCATTTCTTTTCGCGCCACAATCAAAACACTGCGATCCTCGATACGGCCATGGATATACGCATTTTTTATAAGAAACTACAAATTTGAGCAAATACTGAAAGTTTCCTATGGTGTGGATAAGATCTCCATCTATGACAAGACTGAATTCATTGGTCAATGTAGATAAAGAAATGACCAAACATAGGGTACCAGTCTTATGGGCATGACTATATTCATAGGGTTGTGTCCGGTTGGTCATGCTCAAAGATGGATGGATGCCCTGTCTTTGGTCCTGTTCTCAATATCGAATCTCATTGGATGAGCAAAGCACGGGGGACACCATTAGGCAAGCCGAACTGATCAGGGGGTCCATTCGATCAATCTTTGTGCTCTTGAACAAGTTGTGGAACAAGAAACTACTTTTTCGTGAAGAAAAACTATTTTTTTGTGATTGAAAACTTGTTATTTTTGAAAATGTTTGGTCATACTGGGCATAACCAGCATGACCTTTAACTTCGCCACTGGGTAACTCAAAACTTCATACTGACAAAATTTCTCAATGCTTTTGTTGCCAGATTTGCGGCAACGTCATAAAGGGTCAGATCGGGGGTCAGATAGAATATATCAAGAAGCATATAGTGTAACGTAGCAACAATGACATACATTGTAATTAGAGAAGCTGAATGGAGGGAGTGCCCAAAGGTTTTATAGCGGACTGCGTCGCTTCTAGCTCAGATCCACTGGCATAGCGACAAGATGAGGGCGTTGTTCATTCTCATGCTGCTGGGCCTGGCCGCCTTGGCCGTTTGCAAGGAAGATGAGCTAAACTCCGAGGATCATGAACTTGGTAGGTTTTAAGTTTTGTAATGTAAATGAAATGAACAGGGGCAGCAGCGCTATACTGATTGGGGGAGGGGGGCTAAAGCCCCTGCATTTTTTGCAAAATATTTCATTTTCCCATTGAATTTATTTCATTTTGTTCTTCTGCAGGGCTACAAATACCTATTAGCCCCTTCAATTTTGAAACACTCCGAGGTCCCTGGAAATTAATTTACTTGACTGATGTGCTGGTTGGACATAATGCAAAGTTTCAATTTACTTAAATATTGCTCAATTCAATATTCAATTTAATCATTTTAATATATTTAAGTTTATTGAGACCAAATACCTTTTCATTTTCATTTTATAATTTTATACAGGGTAAATCAGCACAAGTCCATTGACCATTTTTGTCTTATTTTGTCTTTCTTTGAATTGAACTTTGCAGATTCTATTCCTCGAGTTGACTGCATTTCTTTTCGCGCCACAATCAAAACACTGCGATCCTCGATACGGCCATGGATATACGCATTTTTTATAAGAAACTACAAATTTGAGCAAATACTGAAAGTTTCCTATGGTGTGGATAAGATCTCCATCTATGACAAGACTGAATTCATTGGTCAATGTAGATAAAGAAATGACCAAACATAGGGTACCAGTCTTATGGGCATGACTATATTCATAGGGTTGTGTCCGGTTGGTCATGCTCAAAGATGGATGGATGCCCTGTCTTTGGTCCTGTTCTCAATATCGAATCTCATTGGATGAGCAAAGCACGGGGGACACCATTAGGCAAGCCGAACTGATCAGGGGGTCCATTCGATCAATCTTTGTGCTCTTGAACAAGTTGTGGAACAAGAAACTACTTTTTCGTGAAGAAAAACTATTTTTTTGTGATTGAAAACTTGTTATTTTTGAAAATGTTTGGTCATACTGGGCATAACCAGCATGACCTTTAACTTCGCCACTGGGTAACTCAAAACTTCATACTGACAAAATTTCTCAATGCTTTTGTTGCCAGATTTGCGGCAACGTCATAAAGGGTCAGATCGGGGGTCAGATAGAATATATCAAGAAGCATATAGTGTAACGTAGCAACAATGACATACATTGTAATTAGAGAAGCTGAATGGAGGGAGTGCCCAAAGGTTTTATAGCGGACTGCGTCGCTTCTAGCTCAGATCCACTGGCATAGCGACAAGATGAGGGCGTTGTTCATTCTCATGCTGCTGGGCCTGGCCGCCTTGGCCGTTTGCAAGGAAGATGAGCTAAACTCCGAGGATCATGAACTTGGTAGGTTTTAAGTTTTGTAATGTAAATGAAATGAACAGGGGCAGCAGCGCTATACTGATTGGGGGAGGGGGGCTAAAGCCCCTGCATTTTTTGCAAAATATTTCATTTTCCCATTGAATTTATTTCATTTTGTTCTTCTGCAGGGCTACAAATACCTATTAGCCCCTTCAATTTTGAAACACTCCGAGGTCCCTGGAAATTAATTTACTTGACTGATGTGCTGGTTGGACATAATGCAAAGTTTCAATTTACTTAAATATTGCTCAATTCAATATTCAATTTAATCATTTTAATATATTTAAGTTTATTGAGACCAAATACCTTTTCATTTTCATTTTATAATTTTATACAGGGTAAATCAGCACAAGTCCATTGACCATTTTTGTCTTATTTTGTCTTTCTTTGAATTGAACTTTGCAGATTCTATTCCTCGAGTTGACTGCATTTCTTTTCGCGCCACAATCAAAACACTGCGATCCTCGATACGGCCATGGATATACGCATTTTTTATAAGAAACTACAAATTTGAGCAAATACTGAAAGTTTCCTATGGTGTGGATAAGATCTCCATCTATGACAAGACTGAATTCATTGGTCAATGTAGATAAAGAAATGACCAAACATAGGGTACCAGTCTTATGGGCATGACTATATTCATAGGGTTGTGTCCGGTTGGTCATGCTCAAAGATGGATGGATGCCCTGTCTTTGGTCCTGTTCTCAATATCGAATCTCATTGGATGAGCAAAGCACGGGGGACACCATTAGGCAAGCCGAACTGATCAGGGGGTCCATTCGATCAATCTTTGTGCTCTTGAACAAGTTGTGGAACAAGAAACTACTTTTTCGTGAAGAAAAACTATTTTTTTGTGATTGAAAACTTGTTATTTTTGAAAATGTTTGGTCATACTGGGCATAACCAGCATGACCTTTAACTTCGCCACTGGGTAACTCAAAACTTCATACTGACAAAATTTCTCAATGCTTTTGTTGCCAGATTTGCGGCAACGTCATAAAGGGTCAGATCGGGGGTCAGATAGAATATATCAAGAAGCATATAGTGTAACGTAGCAACAATGACATACATTGTAATTAGAGAAGCTGAATGGAGGGAGTGCCCAAAGGTTTTATAGCGGACTGCGTCGCTTCTAGCTCAGATCCACTGGCATAGCGACAAGATGAGGGCGTTGTTCATTCTCATGCTGCTGGGCCTGGCCGCCTTGGCCGTTTGCAAGGAAGATGAGCTAAACTCCGAGGATCATGAACTTGGTAGGTTTTAAGTTTTGTAATGTAAATGAAATGAACAGGGGCAGCAGCGCTATACTGATTGGGGGAGGGGGGCTAAAGCCCCTGCATTTTTTGCAAAATATTTCATTTTCCCATTGAATTTATTTCATTTTGTTCTTCTGCAGGGCTACAAATACCTATTAGCCCCTTCAATTTTGAAACACTCCGAGGTCCCTGGAAATTAATTTACTTGACTGATGTGCTGGTTGGACATAATGCAAAGTTTCAATTTACTTAAATATTGCTCAATTCAATATTCAATTTAATCATTTTAATATATTTAAGTTTATTGAGACCAAATACCTTTTCATTTTCATTTTATAATTTTATACAGGGTAAATCAGCACAAGTCCATTGACCATTTTTGTCTTATTTTGTCTTTCTTTGAATTGAACTTTGCAGATTCTATTCCTCGAGTTGACTGCATTTCTTTTCGCGCCACAATCAAAACACTGCGATCCTCGATACGGCCATGGATATACGCATTTTTTATAAGAAACTACAAATTTGAGCAAATACTGAAAGTTTCCTATGGTGTGGATAAGATCTCCATCTATGACAAGACTGAATTCATTGGTCAATGTAGATAAAGAAATGACCAAACATAGGGTACCAGTCTTATGGGCATGACTATATTCATAGGGTTGTGTCCGGTTGGTCATGCTCAAAGATGGATGGATGCCCTGTCTTTGGTCCTGTTCTCAATATCGAATCTCATTGGATGAGCAAAGCACGGGGGACACCATTAGGCAAGCCGAACTGATCAGGGGGTCCATTCGATCAATCTTTGTGCTCTTGAACAAGTTGTGGAACAAGAAACTACTTTTTCGTGAAGAAAAACTATTTTTTTGTGATTGAAAACTTGTTATTTTTGAAAATGTTTGGTCATACTGGGCATAACCAGCATGACCTTTAACTTCGCCACTGGGTAACTCAAAACTTCATACTGACAAAATTTCTCAATGCTTTTGTTGCCAGATTTGCGGCAACGTCATAAAGGGTCAGATCGGGGGTCAGATAGAATATATCAAGAAGCATATAGTGTAACGTAGCAACAATGACATACATTGTAATTAGAGAAGCTGAATGGAGGGAGTGCCCAAAGGTTTTATAGCGGACTGCGTCGCTTCTAGCTCAGATCCACTGGCATAGCGACAAGATGAGGGCGTTGTTCATTCTCATGCTGCTGGGCCTGGCCGCCTTGGCCGTTTGCAAGGAAGATGAGCTAAACTCCGAGGATCATGAACTTGGTAGGTTTTAAGTTTTGTAATGTAAATGAAATGAACAGGGGCAGCAGCGCTATACTGATTGGGGGAGGGGGGCTAAAGCCCCTGCATTTTTTGCAAAATATTTCATTTTCCCATTGAATTTATTTCATTTTGTTCTTCTGCAGGGCTACAAATACCTATTAGCCCCTTCAATTTTGAAACACTCCGAGGTCACTGGAAATTAATTTACTTGACTGATGTGCTGGTTGGACATAATGCAAAGTTTCAATTTACTTAAATATTGTTCAGTTCAATATTTAATTTAACCATTTTAATTTATTTAAGTTTATTGAGACCAAATACCTTTTCATTTTCATTTTATAATTTTATACAGGGTAAGTATTCAACTGAACTACATAATTGCTTTACAAACTGCCCTGTTAAATAAAGAAAAACTAAAAATTTACAATATTCTGATATAAGAACTAANCTATACTGATTGGGGGAGGGGGGCTAAAGCCCCTGCATTTTTTGCAAAATATTTCATTTTCCCATTGAATTTATTTCATTTTGTTCTTCTGCAGGGCTACAAATACCTATTAGCCCCTTCAATTTTGAAACACTCCGAGGTCCCTGGAAATTAATTTACTTGACTGATGTGCTGGTTGGACATAATGCAAAGTTTCAATTTACTTAAATATTGTTCAGTTCAATATTTAATTTAACCATTTTAATTTATTTAAGTTTATTGAGACCAAATACCTTTTCATTTTCATTTTATAATTTTATACAGGGTAAGTATTCAACTGAACTACATAATTGCTTTACAAACTGCCCTGTTAAATAAAGAAAAACTAAAAATTTACAATATTCTGATATAAGAACTAAGTATAATAAGTATGTATCAAAGTAAAAGGAAAAGTTTGAGAATGTTCAGGATCTGGCATTTTTCAAGGACGCTTTGAACTGTGTAAAAGTATTGGCTGTTTTAATTTCTGTATTTTGATCGTTCCGCAGATTTGCTCCTCTATACGAGAATTTTTGGCCACTTGCAGTTTTTTAGGAACGGAACATAAAGGTCAGTGTTTGTATTACGAAGCTGTCTAACGCTGGTTGCAGATAACCTTCGGAACAGACTTGTAAGATACTCAGGAGCTGCATGGTTTATGGATCTATAGACCATTTTCAATGTTTCTGTTTCTATGAGATCATTGACCTCTGGTATAGTGTCGATGATTATAACAACAAGCTAGAGACAATCTCTCCGAAGACAGCGTTTCAAAGGGAAACTACTACATGAATTTCAGTCACGAAAAAACAACAAAGTGCCTCTACCCGATAATAAAAAAGATCGATCAGATCCCCGGGGGGTAACTTCAATAGGGAGATGACGGGGGTGTGCCATTTTGACATGTGGAATCACACCCTAAAATTTATAGATTTTCCAAAAACCATACCCCAAAATTTACAGGATATGCAAAATGCATACCCTAAAATTTAATATTATGGGTAAAAAATCCCAAAAGTTTACTCCAAACAATTATTTTTGAACATGATGCCCTAAAATTTATGATCATACCAAAAATGATACCCCAAAATTTATTTTCTGCCTGAAAAAAAGGCACCCCAAAAAATGGCACACCCCGTACCAGTATATATGGAAGTGACCCCCCCAGGATCAGATCCAGAGCCTGCTTATACTAGAAATCCCGTCCCAGTAAATTTTTGAGGAACGATCCAGAATCCCGGACTCCAATCACGCATAATCCCGTTGTCCCGGCAAACCCCTTCGCACCCCTCTTCTAAGGCAGCCTTAATGAAACCCGTGTTGAGATTTAGCCGTATTGAAATCAGGTTTAACCGTGTGGTGAATGCATCACAGTTTTTTTCAATTCACTACGGCTTAATTTCACTTCGGGTTACATGTAAAGACAGCCTAGTACCATATAGACTATCGAGTTTTCTTTCTGGAAGAAATGTTAGAAATGATATTAGGTATCCGTACAAACCCTTTTTGTCATAGCGCTTCACACCATGTGTTTTATGGGAGGGAACCGAGCCGTTATTCTGTTATTTTGTGGTGCGCGTACCATCTTACCCTTGCTGATGCTGGGGCTACCACCATTGTGCCCAGCAGGGATGAATTTTTGTCCGGGTACCATCTTCATCCTCGCCATACCACATAATTCTGTCGTATGAACGGGGATTAATAAAAGCAGGAATCACGACTTCTTGCTCTTTCTAAATGCAACTTCTGCAATACAAATTTGATAGAATCGTGGTCAAAATACTATTACTAGAGCCTGTCTTGCTAGCTTAGCGCAATTAAAGTTGGTCAGAAAATATTTTGATAGTCTTTGCAGCGGTTAAGAGTATTTGAATTGCAATTCATATAGTTATCAAATTATGATTAAGGCCAAGCCATATTTAGATTGCGATAAATTTGGCACAAAAATACATCTTTTCGGAGACAAGCGAGGAAGTTTTAACACAGCTAATACGCATGGGTAAAAGCTGCCAATCGGCTGCCAATGTGTACAAGTCTCGTTTGGCCTTAATTAGCTGTAAATTAGCTATTCTATTTCTTGGCTACTGTAAATAAATTATTGATGATGATGATGATCGTTCTCTGACTGTCCCGCTTGCTCTACTTGCCCATTTCTCCTTAGTGGCTGCACTTTTGCCTGACTAAACGAACGAGAATTGGGGAAAATCCCCCAGGGGGACTCCCTATTGGTAGGTGACGGTGGGGGGAGGGGGGTCAGGCACAGCATGTTTATGAAAAACCCGAAAATATACTCAACTTGGGACATTTTTATAACCCAATAATTGCTTCATAGTATACAAAAACCAGAGGTATTATAGCATTTTTTCTACTGCATTGCAATATGTTTGAGAAACTCAGTTTAGCACTCACCATGTCAAATTTTCTCAAAGTAGCCCCCAAAAATATACTAGTTTTACACAAAATAGCGTACCGAAAGGTATACTAGACAACGTTTTCCGAACCCAAAAAGTGTCTGAACCCCCCCGTCACCTGCCAATAGGGAGTCCCCCCTGGGAGCAAATCAAAGTGCCATAAGACTTGTGTGTCATCTTGGGCATTCTTTTACAAGTATTTTCTTTATAAGACCGCTTATCAGAANAGGGGGGTCAGGCACAGCATGTTTATGAAAAACCCGAAAATATACTCAACTTGGGACATTTTTATAACCCAATAATTGCTTCATAGTATACAAAAACCAGAGGTATTATAGCATTTTTTCTACTGCATTGCAATATGTTTGAGAAACTCAGTTTAGCACTCACCATGTCAAATTTTCTCAAAGTAGCCCCCAAAAATATACTAGTTTTACACAAAATAGCGTACCGAAAGGTATACTAGACAACGTTTTCCGAACCCAAAAAGTGTCTGAACCCCCCCGTCACCTGCCAATAGGGAGTCCCCCCTGGGAGCAAATCAAAGTGCCATAAGACTTGTGTGTCATCTTGGGCATTCTTTTACAAGTATTTTCTTTATAAGAAACCGCTTATAAGAAACTCAATTCTTAGCCTGCGTGCAGACTCGACTGGTTTTTTACAAAATTTGAGATTGAGTTGCACGGAAAATTGAAAATTCTGAATTTTCAATTTTCCATGCAACTCAATTTAAATTTTTGTAAAAACCAGTAGAGTCTGCACGCAGGCTACTCAACTCTCAGATCGCCAAAAAGTTAGAAACTCCAATACTGGGAAAACATAACTTAAGAAACTATTTATTCTAATAAAGGAAATTCTTAGCATCCTTTTACTTTATTTTCACTTGTTTCATGTATCATGTTACTTAGAAGGTACTTGAGTAATGTCTAAAACATCGGTAAGGCTTCAAAAACTTTGTTTCGAAATGTTCACGAGAGCACTGGTAGTAAACATGAAGATTGTTATGAACCTTTAAGAAACCCGTAAGAAACTCTGAGTACTAAAAATCTGATAATTTTAAGAAACTTTCAGTACTGGCTCAAATTCTTAGCTTCTTATAAAAAAATACGTGTATATTCAGAGTCACATGCTAA
>REGM01000347.1:102781-122969 GCA_004194415.1 Aurelia aurita
CAAAATCAGTGAAGCGCTTCAGCTTCGAGACACACCTTAAATGCTCCGAGGAATTATGGGTAACTAAATCAATCAAAGAATTGTATAAGTGGTTTTGTACTTTCGGCCTTCGCTTGGATTATAGACTTTCTTTATTAAATTTCCCTTGAACGTCTTCCTGTTTGTCAGTACTGTACAAATACAAGCCGTACCTGGGATCATATCTTAACAAGATTAATTCGGCAAAATCAGTGAAGCGCTTCAGCTTCGAGACACACCTTAAATGCTCCGAGGAATTATGGGTAACTAAATCAATCAAAGAATTGTATAAGTGGTTTTGTACTTTCGGCCTTCGCTTGGATTATAGACTTTCTTTATTAAATTTCCCTTGAACGTCTTCCTGTTTGTCAGTACTGTACAAATACAAGCCGTACCTGGGATCATATCTTAACAAGATTAATTCGGCAAAATCAGTGAAGCGCTTCAGCTTCGAGACACACCTTAAATGCTCCGAGGAATTATGGGTAACTAAATCAATCAAAGAATTGTATAAGTGGTTTTGTACTTTCGGCCTTCGCTTGGATTATAGACTTTCTTTATTAAATTTCCCTTGAACGTCTTCCTGTTTGTCAGTACTGTACAAATACAAGCCGTACCTGGGATCATATCTTAACAAGATTAATTCGGCAAAATCAGTGAAGCGCTTCAGCTTCGAGACACACCTTAAATGCTCCGAGGAATTATGGGTAACTAAATCAATCAAAGAATTGTATAAGTGGTTTTGTACTTTCGGCCTTCGCTTGGATTATAGACTTTCTTTATTAAATTTCCCTTGAACGTCTTCCTGTTTGTCAGTACTGCGCAAATACAAGCCGTACCTGGGACCACTTCTTAACAAGATTAATTTGGCAAAATCAGTGAAGCGCTTCAGCTTCGAGACACACCTTAAATGCTCCGCGGAATTATGGGTAACTAAATCAATCAAAGAATTGTATAAGTGGTTTTGTACTTTCGGCCTTCGCTTGGATTATAGACTTTCCTTATTAAATTTCTATTGGCTAAAGGGATCAGTGGTTGGCCTGAAACACAAGTAATTCAATACAGCCAGACGCAATTTGGACGAATTTCTTTCAGATGAAATTCCTTTCTCTTGAAGTTCTCATAAGATGGGAATATTTGATAACATGTACCGCGTGCAAAAGGCACAGTTGCCTCGCCCTTCAACTATTCTGTGAAGGAGAAAAGCAAGGGTGGGCATGTTGCAGTGAGGACAGTGGTCCTATGTATGTCCACATAACCGGTTTATTTCTCCCATACTATGTTAATGTCTGTCCCTAAAATCAGGTTTATTTTGAACTCTTTCAACGATATCATTTTGCAACTAACTTGGACTGTTCATGTTCTGGGATGTTGGTCAATATTTGTCCTCAAAATTGGGTTTTATGGGAGTATTATAAAAATTTATGTACCCAAAACCAATCTTTTTAAGAGCGCAATTTGTACTGGTACGCTGAAAAATTGGTTTGGGAAATCGTTTTTCCAAGACATACATAGGACTACCAAAAACACAGCACATGCCCACCCTTGGAAAAGAGAGGAAATGTTCTCTAGCCTGGCTACACAATCTCTGTATGCTCCGATGGACTTGAAGAAATGTGGTAGCTGTTGCACCTGCAGCAGTACCGTCCCTCCCTGTGCCCTGTGCTCGGTTTCCCTCGTATCCCTTGTACCCCTGTGTCCTGCAACAACAGGGAAATTGAGGGACTAGTATAGCTATATTGGTCACGTGACATGCATTGTCTCCCGATAGTGGAAGGTTTATTAAAGGGAATCGACATAGTTAAAAGCTGGCCCGGGCCAGGTCAGAAATATAATCTATTGTACTCGACGACTTTGATGCATCCGGTTTCATTGTGTAGCTGAAGAAACAATGGATTTGTGTGCGTTTCTTTAGCCTATTTATAGCGGTTACGAGATATAGCTATGTCTATTCCCTTTAAGGGAAGATTCTATAAAACAGGGTATGCTTTTAAAGAATATCATAAAAGTACAAGCGATGGCCGTAAAATGATACAAATTTCCTCTTCTTCCATTTCAGAGCATTTTCCACAGATATTTAGGGTAAACTTAGACTCAATACGTAGTCCCAGTTATCGCAATCATGGGCGGTTGGAGATGCGTGGATTGCTTTTTGAAAAATATTGTGGTCATAGGTTGGGGTTATTAAGATTAAATTAGCCGCGATGTTTTGGAGCGGTTTCCTGCTATTTTGTAACTACTTGCGGTTGACCCGGCAGACGCTAATCTGNGTACCCAGGGTAACTGGGCAAGAACTGGGCGGGTCACCAGATAGCACTGTGGGTCAACCAGTCGTTGTGCATGTGACCAGCAAATAAAAATCATAAGACCAAACCGTAAATTCAAGTAATAACACATGTGCATGGCGAACAAGAAATTGATACAAACATGAGCTGTAAACTCACGAGCAAAAGATATAAGGGGGGCATTTGAAGGGTAGCGAAATCCGATAATCCGACGAAACTTTCAACGAAATCCGCCAACACATTTCAATTTTCATTTCATTTTAATTTTAACTTTTTTATCCATGGTAATCCACTCAATATTTAAATACAGTTTTACAGGGAGCCATGCTAAAATATATAATTTGATAATAACTAAATATATAATATAGACCTATTTACAATATTCATCGATTAAAAAAGAAAGAAAAACAAGTTGATTCATAATTGGGCTTTAAATTTACTTCGAAAGGTGTAGAGGGAGGATGACGCTTTGACATACCACTATCTAGGGCATTCCAGAGCTTGGCCCCTCTGTAGGCAAAAGATTTCTGACCAGTTGAAGTCTTCAGTAGAGGTACCCTAAGGCTTGTTTTCGAGTTCGTCAGCTGACGGTCAGTAGCTTCAGATACCTTTTGAAAGATGCTTCCCAAGTAATCAGGGGCAAGGGCATTCTGAGATTTATATACCATCTTACAAGTCACAAAATCGATCAGTTCTCTAATAGTGAGCCAGCCGAGATTCTTAATTAATGGCGGAGCTGACGTGTGATAGGGGCTGTTTGTGGCTATCCTGGCGGCTCGATTTTGAAGCTTTTGCAACTTATCAAGGGCCGAAGCACCGCAAATGTAATTCAAAATCTGTTCAGATTTCTTTCTATCCGAACTTCGATCAGAAATCCGATGCAGTGGCAAGATCAAAAGATTGGAGCAAAATATTGCGAAGCGTTCGCAAAAATGCAGAAAGCTAGCCAGAAATCGATAGAATTCAGTAGAACCGAAGACTACATTTTTCTTCTAATGCATCGATATGACGTATTCACAACATGAAATATGCGATTATAGTACAGTTGAATCTCGAACCTCAAGGAGGAAAATGATGAAGATTTGTTTGAGAGACAGCATGAAGCGAAAATTAGTCCGGTTCTGTCAAAGAAGTTTGCTATAAAATATCATAATTGCTTCGCATTGCCTCCAATATATATTCCCGCTGCTATGAACTCAAAACTTGAGAACCTCCAAATCGCTAAAAGGAACAGGACCTTGAACGCTTGAACGTCTTCCTGTTTGTCAGTACTGTGCAGATACAAGCCGTACCTGGGGCCATATCTTAACAAGATTAATTTGGCAAAATCAGTGAAGCGCTTCAGCTTCGAGACACACCTTAAATGCTCCGCGGAGTTATGGGTAACTAAATCAATCAACAAATTGTATAAGTGGTTTCGTTTCGTACTTTCGGCCTTCGCTTGGATTACAGACTTTCCTTATTAAATTTCACTTGAACGACTTCCTGTTTGTCAGTACTGTTCATTCATTCATTCATATATTTATTTAAAGTTGGTATTTACATAGTTTTAAAAGAATAAAGCTAATTTACACCAACTATCTACAATAAACCTAAAGTAATACACATTAATTACAATTAAAGGAATTCAGTGTCTATTTACAAATTGTACAAAGGCAACTGCTTTCCTTTTTGAAAGCTGCAACAGATTCTATATTCTTTACATCTGTGCATTTGCGTGTGCATTCTTTACATTTGCGACTGTGCAAACACAAGCCGTACCTGGGATCACATCTTAACAAGATCAATTTGGCAAAATCAGTGAAGCGCTTCAGCTTCGAGACACACCTTAAATGCTCCGCGGAATTATGGGTAACTAAATCAATCAAGGAATTGTATAAGTGGTTTCGTACTTTCGGCCTTCGCTTGGATTATAGACTTTCCTTATTAAATTTCTCTTGAACGTCTTCCTGTTTGTATCTTAACAAGATTAATTTGGCAAAATCAGTGAAGCGCTTCAGCTTCGAGACACACCTTAAATGCTCCGCGGAATTATGGGTAACTAAATCAATCAAGGAATTGTATAAGTGGTTTCGTACTTTCGGCCTTCGCTTGGATTATAGACTTTCCTTATTAAATTTCCCTTGAACGTCTTCCTGTTTGTCAGTACTGTACAAATACAAGCCGTACCTGGGATCACATCTTAACAAGATTAATTTGGCAAAATCAGTGAAGCGCTTCAGCTTCGAGACACACCTTAAATGCTCCGAGGAATTATGGGTAACTAAATCAATCAAAGAATTGTATAACTGGTGTCGTACTTTCGGCCTTCGCTTGGATTATAGACTTTCCTTATTAAATTTCTATTGGCTAAAGGGATCAGTGGTTTGCCTGAAACAAAGTAATTCAATACAGCCAGACGCAATTTGGACGAATTTCTTTCAGATGAAATTCCTTTCTCTTGAAGTTCTCATAAGATGGGAATATTTGATAACATGTACCGCGTGCAAAAGGCACAGTTGCCTCGCCCTTCAACTATTCTGTGAAGGAGAAAAGAGAGGAAATGTTCTTTAGACTGGCTACACAATCTCTGCATGCTCCGATGGACTTGAAGAAATGTGGTAGCTGTTGAACCTGCAGCAGTATCGTTCCTCCCTGTGCCCTGTGCTCGGTTTCCCTTCTATCCCTTGTACCCCTGTGTCCTGCAACAACAGGGAAATTGAGGGATTAGTATAGCTATATTGGTCACGTGACATGCATTGTCTCCCGATAGTGGAAGGTTTATTAAAGGGAATCGACATAGTTAAAAGCTGGCCCGGGCCAGGTCAGAAATATAATCTATTGTACTCGACGACTTTGATGCATCCGGTCTCATTGTGTAGCTGAAGAAACAATGGATTTGTGGGCGTTTCTTTAGCCTATTTATAGCGGCTACGAGATATATATGATTACCATCGTACAGGGTGTAGGTCCACTTTAAGGGAAGATTCTATAAAACAGGGTATGCTTTTAAAGAATATCATAAAAGTACAGGCGATGGCCGTAAAATGATACAAATTTCCTCTTCTTCCATTTCAGAGCATTTTCCACGGATATTTAGGGTAAACTTAGACTCAATACGTAGTCCCAGTTATCGCAATCATGGGCGGTTGGAGATGCGTGGATTGCTTTTTGAAAAATATTGTGGTCATAGGTTGGGGTTATTAAGATTAAATTAGCCGCGATGTTTTGGAGCGGTTTCCTGTTATTTTGTAACTACTTGCGGTTGACCCGGCAGACGCTAATATGCCCATCGACTCTAATTTAAAGAGAAAGNTTAGGGTAAACTGAGACTCAATACGTAGTCCCAGTTATCGCAATCATGGGCGGTTGGAGATGCGTGGATTGCTTTTTGAAAAATATTGTGGTCATAGGTTGGGGTTATTAAGATTAAATTAGCCGCGATGTTTTGGAGCGGTTTCCTGTTATTTTGTAACTACTTGCGGTTGACCCGGCAGACGCTAATATGCCCATCGACTCTAATTTAAAGAGAAAGATTAGAGTCGATGGGCAGATTAGCGTCTGCCGGGTCAACCGCAAGTCAGGAAGCCGCTCCAAATCATCGCGGCTAATTTAATCTTAATAACCCCAACCTATGACCACAATATTTTTCAAAAAGCAATCCACGCGTCTCTTATTGTTCAAGTGGTCTGGAACACAGGCTAGTCTCCTACCGCCCATGTCGCAATGCTATAACTCTACCATTGGACTTTTCAGAAATCTTCAATATTTCCAGAATTAGAGTGTTTTTCTTTTTTTAGAATTCAAGAAAATTTTTGAAAAAAACTTAAAACCATCGCAATTTTCAAACTCCTTGAGGAAACATAGAATAATTTTCAAAAAAAACATAGTTTATGAATGTCTACAATATGGTATAATAAGCAAAGTATTTCACTCTTATGGTTTATGATTTATAAATTTGATGACGTCACATCCTCAAATGAGTTGACATATAAAATGCGCTGTAATTTCGAAAAAATTCAAGATATCTGAAAAGTTCAACGGTAGAATTATAGCAAAGTAGCTAAAGTTCCTTTCAAGCCATTCAATTCAAAGAAATATGTCACAGAATTTTACACCGACCTTCTTACGTCAATTTAAAGATTTGGAACCTATGTTGGTTTTGCGATTGCTAACAGAGGCGCCGGAAGAAGGGCAAAGCGGCGGGGGCAGGCACCAAAAAGGGCACTGCAAAATAGAAGACCTGATACATACTTCTCAGAGATGCTATTTGTCACAGGTATGGTTACGAGCAGCAGTGGAAGAGTGGAGATTAGTTGGAGCTCAGTGAACGTAGGGTTTTGGGGCTGCAAGAATCTAAATTGTCAAGGAAAATTTAGTATCTGTGTATGTGCAATTCTTTTTTATGATTTTTACGATTCAAGCGGTTCATTAGATGCGCAATTGGGCTGAAAGTGGTAAAGTTATGAGGCTACCTTGGGAAAATTTCTTTGAGGTAAGAATCCATCAATTTAAGTTCAGGTTTGCGAGCGAAGCGCGCGGAAATTTTTGAGAGCAATGTAGTAAATTTGAAGCATCTTTCCTTTCATAAGCAACTTGCCAATTTGCGTGAGCTTGTCAATTGTTGCATCTTGGCTGATGAAAATTAAAAGTTTGGTCCATAATAACTAAAAACAAAGCTATGCCGTTATTTTCTCGATCGAATCTTCATAAGTTACGTATTGATTGCCCCTCTTATGAGGTTAGCATTAAACTAAAATGAATGTGACACCGTAAGCTTTAATTAAGAAGATTTACTTCATCGCAAACATCTTTGAATCCTATGAGCAACATTGATATTTTCTTTTGACATTTGCTTAGTTGCATGCCCTAAAGTAACCTACGTCGAATTTTGCTTCCAGTTGCTGAGAATTTAATCAGAAGAAGCACTAGGTTTTGAAATGTAAAAGAGAAAAGTTTTTTGGAAAGGGCATTAGCTGTCAATCAAAAGCAACTGATGCTATTGTTGCACAAAATCTCTGGGGGAGGGGGGGGGGGCACTCGACCAGATTTTGGTTAGGGACGTGCCACCCAAGCTTCAAAAACATACCCGTTCCTTATACCAATTTTTCGAAAATGTATACCCGACCATATAACAATTTTTCAAAAAATGGCTTATTTGTTCTTTATACCAAAATCACAAAAAAGGATACCGTTCCTTATACCAAACTCGTGAGAATTGCTACCGTTCTTTATACCAAAATCGTGGAAATTGATACCGTTCCCTTATATACCAAAATTGTGAAAACGATATTCTTCCTGATGGCACGTCCCCAGTACCCAAAATATACATCATAGTGCCCCTCCCGGGCAAAATCTGCCCTTGTTGGTTTTGAAAATTCCAATAACGAAAATTCGACTTACTTGGGACTGCTCTTCTTTAGTTGCTAGCTTCTATTCATCTTCAAAACAGTTAGCACACTGTGATAAATGCAACTTCGAAAGATTTTGAGCTCTGCTTCTTTACACAGCAAATCCCAACGTCTTGTTATTTTGTCATCTCGTTGTCTTGCAAGTTGACAGGTTTTCTGTCTTTTAGCTCCAATGAAAGTTGACTAACTATGGTCTGTCTCAAATTGGATGTCAGGTGAAAACGGCAGCGAATAACAACAATCGAAGTGTTTTGTATGAGTAATTTTGCGTTATCGCAAATCTCACCTGACATCAAATTTGAGACAGACTTTAGTTGCATGCTTTATTTTTCGAAGAAGATGACACAAAAATACTCTTGTGGATTCACGTTAGCCCCCAGGGGACGCGTCAGTCGTATTGTTAGATAGAAGTAAACATTGAAAGGCGTACTCATTCGGCAATTCTTTGGGCATCTTTAGAATCTGAAATCTTTTGTGCATTCTTGTGGGCATTTGAACTCTCTTCTGAAATCTTGAAAACGGTAGACTCCCTCCGCAGAAAAAGGTCTCAAAGTAACCTGCATTCTACAGCATAGGAATCAAATCTTTAATACTTTTGTCGGAAACATTCGTAGTCAGGGCTCTTAGAGGCCCCCCGGGGGGTCACTTCCATATATACCGGTATGGGGTGTGCCATTTTTTGGGGTGCCTTTTTTCAGGCAGAAAATAAATTTTAGGGTGTCATTTTTGGTAAGATCATAAGAAACCATAAATTTTGGGGTATCATTTTTGGTATGATCATAAATTTTAGGGTATCATGTTTAAAAATAATTCTTTGGGGTAGACTTTTGGGATTTTTGACCCATAATATTAAATATTAGGGTATGCATTTTGCATATCCTGTAAATTTTGGGGTATGGTTTTTGGAAAATCTATAAATTTGAGGGTGTGATTTCACATGTCAAAATGGCACACCCCCGTCATCTCCCTATTGAAGTTACCCCCGGGGAGGCCCCCTAGGGGCCTTGGAAGAATATTTTGGTCGAATCATGCAGTTTCCGATACCAGCACGAAACTTGGCACACCTACACAATTTGATGCGCTGAAAATGTTAGGGTCGGGACCCCATCTCAAAGTTACCCCATAATCCTATTATTAGAATGGGTAACTCGGTTCCAGTTCCTTTTCAATGGTTTTTACTGTAAATCTCCTACAAATTGAAATATCAGCATGAAACTTGGTGTTCTTGCCCAGTTTGACAAGCTGAAAAAGGTAGAATTAAAAACCTATCTCAAAGTTACCCCATAATACTATTCTTAGAATGGGGTACTCAGATCCAGTCTTTTTCAATGGTTATTACTGTAAATCCCTTGCAAATTGTGATATCAGCATGAAACTTGGTATTCTTGGTATACAAATTACAGATTATGCAAAACTTTTTATCCTGGTTTAGGTTTTTTATTGTAAATTATATTTTTCTTACAGCATTGTATATATTTTTGTAAATAGTTGGCCTTAATTAGCCATTATAGCTATAATTACTTAGCCAACTTTAAATGAAAGAATTAATAATAATACAGCCCTTCAGATTTTCAAGGCTGCACTATTTTCCAACAAGGGGCCTTCAGTGCTGATCATATCCTCTCGTCATCATAAGGGCTGACTGGGGAAATTGGGTGTTAGGCCCAATTATCCACTGCCCCGGACACCCCATAGCCCGTGAAACTCTGATGAACAGTTAAAGACCCATTGCTAACCATGATCTTTCGTGGCGCCAAAGCCGACGTTTGTATTATCTGAAAGTCGTTTTTGGCCTAGATTCTATTTTTCTTGCTTTTCATTCGGCGCACAAAGGATCATGGTTAGCAATGGGTCTTTAAGCGGATCAACAGAAGCTTGAAATTAGAATCCCTTCGGGATGCGACCAGCGAAACAAATAATATTCCTGTCTAAACAAAATATGAACAAAGGCATCCCAACAGCATATGGGTCATTGATCACCGTTAGTGGAATGCCCACTTTTCTCCCTTATTAAAATTGATTGTAATTGCATTAAATCAACCCTATTTGATTCAGAGTATTTGACTCACTTTTACGAGGTGACTATTCACTGTTCACTGTGCTTCAAGAATTTGCTTAGGCCAAAACGCCAAAGCTCTGCTTTGGAGGTGGAGGCAAATTTGTCCTTTGAAGATTAATATTTCAACTCTCAAAGCACCAATATTAACAAACAAGGTATCTATCTATGTTCAAGTTGACTATCGAGGTATGTTTTAAAAATGAGTTCGGATTGGTTCGCGCTAAATTCTCATCGCTAGAGTCGACCAAATCTGTATACTTTTTTGGGACAGAGGTACAGAGGCACAGAGGCAGTGTACAATAGTGGAAATAAATGTTTTTTAGGATTTGCATTTAGAAAAAGCTTATCAAGAGAAAGAAAGAAGATATGAGAATTCATGTGAATATCTGGAGCAAAATGGATTCTCAGTGCAGCTCGTTGTTCTTTGTTTTGGATCGCTTGGGTGCGTAAAAAGAGACGTATCGAATGGATTGAGAGTTTCCCCCCCCCCCCAAAATAAAGAAGGTATAAAGAATTTTATGAAATAGTGCTCTATATTGTGTATAACTGGAGGAAACCATATCTGGAGGAACAGAGCTAAAACGTCCTTGGGACCATTAGGACAGTAGTTATTGGGACTAAAGCAAATTCATTCATGGAAATTTGACAACACCCCAGTTTTTAAGGAGTTATTTGCTTAGCATCTAGGTCAAGCAGTAGATATTGGCTGGAGGGAGGTAATATCTTTTCTTCATTTCCTTCCTATTGCGTGCCAAAACTTGTTTCACGATGGAAAATGCAGCTAGAAGTTATGAAATGTTTGGAACCTCCTTTTATCCGGGTCAAATAATTGTTTATGGTTAAATCAATCATCCATTTTTATGTGATACATTATACACTGCTGGACATGAAATAATTCATGACCGAACAGGGAAGTTATTTGCTTCGTTCTGCAAGCTGGAAGCTATTTACTATACTCTTTGAGGCTCTTTATATTACGTGCCAAAATTTGTTTCACGACGGAAAATACAGTTATGAAATGTTTGGAATCCATGTCCTACTTAGGTGTTGTGGCGCCGTGTTGTAATCCACTGACTTTTCAGCCAGAACAGTCAGGCAAACGGGGTTCAAATCCCACCAGCACCTCTTGCGTCATGACAAGGGGTCGCGGACTCGATTAGCGCTTAGCTACTTCTGCGATCCCAGCGCTTGGCGCTAAGGGATAGAGAAAAAATTATTTTATAACATGGCTAGTGCAAAACGCGACGGGGCAACTACTTTTTTTAGCCCATACATAACTGGGTTACCACTTTTTATCACACGAATATGTACGGGGCAGTAACTCTTTTATGAGTTAAAAATGAAATTTGAAAAATAAAATTGTTCATTTTGCTGAAAAAATGTAAACACCGTACAACATGAGCAGCAATTAAAGAGATGTGTTAAAAATAATGCACAATTTCCAAAAGTTTCTATCCTTTCCAAATCCAAGAACAGTTGATCAGCATCTCTCGTTGGCAAAAACTTGTAACATACAACTTGCACACGTTATGTTTTTTGGACATCAACCAGAATAAATGTTGTCACAATCATTAGCTTACTCATCTGTACTATAACAACTAATACTTAGAAGTACGGGGTAGATACATTTTTTGAAGAAAGGGTGACAGGGCGGTTATTTTTTTTTTAGAAAGATTTCAACAGAGCGAGCAGATTTTTTGCATAATTGTTTTCTTCTCCACCGGCCATGTAGTAAAATAAATTTTGCGTCGTCCCTAAAACCGCAACTTCACCTTCACCTTCACCTTCACCTTCACCTTCACCTTCACTTAGTAACTATTCAATCCCTGACCTCCTTTTAGCCGGGTCAAATAATTGTTTATGGTTAAATCAATAATCTATTTTTATGTCAAATGGTACCGTTGGCTAGACCAATTTTTGTGAAAATGATACCCTTGGCTAGACTAATTTATAGACCAAAAGTGCCATAATTTGCCGTTTTCTAGGCACAAATCACCAAAATTTCGCCGTCTCTATACCAAAATCGCCCAAATTTGGGGTTCCTAGACACAAATGGAGAAAATTTGGGCTTTCTTGGACGAAAATTGCCAAAAACTATACCCTTGCCTAGACTGGCCTAGAATAAAATTGCCAAAAAGCATACTCTTGGCCAGACTAGAAGTCCGAAAAAGTATACCCTTGAGCGCGGCACATCCCTAGGTACCTTTACTATGGAAGAACCCCCCCCCCCCCGTGGATGTTATTGGCTCATTCCACCTTAGATAAGAAAATTTAGTTTGTCAAAATCGGCCATATCGCTCTCAAATTACAAGCGATTTCATAAAAATCCTTCATCTCAAAATCCATCGAAACAGGCCTAAACCTAAAATCCTTGACCAAATTTGCTAGCAATCCAACCTCGCGATGATAGTTAACCCTATTACTACCAGGGGGGGGGGGACAAAGTGCCCGCGGCAAATATGATCTGATCTAGTGTCGTCACTTCGAAAGATAAAGAGCCGAGGTTTTGTGACTTATTCAGTAGGCTAATTAAAAATTGAACTTTTTTCAAAATGGTTGACACTAATCACGTGACCAACGTCTTTTCGACGCGTTCGACACGTCATCAAAGTTTATGACGTCATATAATTAATAACAAATGTAATATATAAAATTTTATTGTCAAATATGGTTCTCTGGATCGTTTCAAACGATTTTAAGGCATTTTAGAGTATTGGATCAGTATTTATTAGAGCTTTTAAAAAGCATTGCACGATTGGTTGATGCATATTTCATTTGATTTAATGGCTTGAAAGGAAGTTCAGGTACTTTGTTATAAGTTTTCATTGGAAATCTTCCATATCTTGATTATTTTCAGAGTTACAGCGTCCTTTGTGTTTCAAACAGTTTTCCTGTTGTGACGTCATCAAATCGCTAAATCACGAACCAGATAAGCTACGGATTTCTGCTTACAGCCATATTATAGACCTTCATAAACTATGGTTTTCTTGAAGATTGTACAGTTTTTCCTCAATTAATTTAGGATTTACAAAGATTTTAATTTTGTCATAGTTTTTCGTGAATTCTTTCAATAAAAAGAAAAACACAATAATTCTGAAAATAATCAAGATATCAAAGATTGCCAATGAACACTTATAACAAAGTACATGAAGTTCCTTTCGAGCCATTAAATAAAATAAAATATGGGTCAATCAATCGTGCAATGTTTTTTAAAGATTCGATTCCTATGCTGGAATCTACAAATGGTAGGGTAGGGCAATGGCAAAATAGTTCAGAATGCGGTAAAATGGGTCATTGAAAAATTCAGGGATTACACTGTTATTGTGCTTTAGTGGAAGAAAATCAGTTTTTAATAGACTTAGAAGAAATCGTTTCTTGTATAGATACTTTCTAACACGTATTTTCAAAACACACTGTTCGAGTGGAATTCACTTGACAGCGAGATCCAAATTTCTACTTCAATCGCACAGTTTAAACAGAAATTGCTATTAAAGGTACAGGCATGGGAATCTTAAAAACTTAAGAAACTCAGGATTCTTCAGAAAATTTTGAGCTTTTAGGAATATATCGAAATAATTAGAAATTGCTAGCCAAGTGGAATCTAGACTAGTTTAGTTTCTTATAAAGAACTTTAGATTGCATACTCCCATATAAGACTGCCCTCTGATTCATTTTGCAGCTACAACAGAAAATTCAGAAACAGATTTGGAAGAAAACGAAGCCACAGAATTAGATGAAAAAGACCCATCTTATTATCGAAGACGTAGCAGTCGTAGACGCTCACGGAGACGCCGCGCAAGAAGACGCCGCGCAAGAAGACGCCGCTCAAGGAGACGCCGATCAAGACGACGCCGCTCAAGGAGACGCCGATCAAGAAGACGCCGATCAAGAAGACGCCGATCAAGAAGACGCCGAAGCCGGCGAAGACGCCGAAGCTGGCGAAGACGACGAAGCAGCTGGAGAAGACGTAGATCGTCAAGGAGAAGGTCGACCAGTAAGTTCACGCTCTAACGTACTCTTTATCACAGTTTTCCAGACCGTCGGGAGGCTGCCGGATCTGTTGTTTCTGTGCTTGATTTCTGCTGGGTCGGCGGTGGGGATTGGTTTTGGGTCTTCGTTGTCGGTTTGGTGGAGGTTGGGCATGGGGGCGGAGGCTGGGCAAGTTGCTGGATGGTTGGAGAAAATTCCCAGTCTATAGGTTATTAAGGGGGGGTCAGGATCACGAATCACGGGAAAATTTTTTTTGCTTTTCACGTTTCACGTAAATAAATACTGGCCTTTCACGTTTCACGAGAAAAAAATATAGCCGATCACGTTTCACGAAATACTTTTTACCACCCTCTTTCACGTTTCACGAGAAAAAAATATAGCCGATCACGTTTCACGAAATATATATATAATCGATTTATTTAAAGTTGGCAACTTACATAGCTACTAAATAACAAACTAAATACAATGTTAAATAAATATATATATACAAGTAAAAATAAGTCAATAAAATTACAAAGTTTATATCAAATTACAAAGTTCATATAGAAATAGTGTAACACTATAAAAAGCCGAGCCGAGGAATGTACTGCCTGCAAAGTCTGCAGTCGCAAACTTCATTGTTCCAATATTTGATTTTATTCTTAAATTGTTGCACAGAAATAGAATCCTTAATTTCCTGTGGAAGGGAGTGCCAAATACGCTGCCCTCTGTATCGGATTGTTTCAGTACCATGATTAACTGTATGTACCATGGGAAGCAAGAATGGATTGGTATTTCTCAAATTATATGTGACACTTCTTTGCAGGAAAATTTCGTCCATAAAACTGGGGTTTAAATTGTTAGTAGTTTTGAACATTTCAGTCATTAGCAATTGCACATTTTTCTGATGTACTGTTACAGATCTATCTTTTTCTAATAAGGTTACGAAGCTGGAAGTATAGTCTTTATACGCAATTCGTAAGGCTCTCTCGTGGAGCCTATTGATTTTGTTATTCAACTTTCTGCTATGGAACATCCATACCAAAGGACAGTATTGGAACTGGCTAGTTACGAATGCTCTCATCAAAAGTCTTAATTTATCAGTTCCTAGATATGCGGACATGCGTGACAAGGCAAATAGTTTGCTACCAGCCTTTTTACAAATATTGTTTACATGCTTTTCAAAACTGAGGTTTACATCGATCAAAACCCCTAAAAGTTTCTCCTCTTGTGAATTATTGACGGTACTGTTGCCAATATTTATGCTGACATCTTGATTTGTTCTTTCACCAAAAATCATAAAGTGGCATTTGCCTTCGTTAAGTTTCATATAGTTATTTTCAAACCATTCGATTATAATTTTAGAATCATTTTGTAACCTAGAGATTACATTTTCGAGACGCATATCGCATGTATAAATTGTTGTATCATCGGCATAGTTACATATATCCGTCTCTTGAATTGATAATAGCAGGTCATTGATGTAGATATTGAAAAATAGAGGTCCAAGGACGGATCCTTGGGGAACACCGAACTGAATATGTTTATAGTCACTGAAAGATCCATTGATTTTTACTCTTTGTTGCCGATTTTCCAGATAGCTGTGGACAAGCAATAAAGCATCACGGCTAAAGCCATATGCATGTAACTTAGCAATCAGTAGGTCATGTCGAATGCAGTCGAAGGCCTTTGAAAGGTCCATGAAGATAGCTCCAACTTTCCCACCTTTGTCGAGGCACGTTCTCCATTGTTCTATTGCCCGCATCAATGCATGTTGAGCATTGTAGCCCTTACGAAAACCACAAAGCAGAGATGATAAATACTGAGACATATGTGTAGAAATTTGTGTACCCATGAGCCTTTCAAATACCTTTGACACTGTACCCTTTACCACCCTCTATTAAGCCTTTTTCTTTTATTTTTCACACTTAGGATTGATTATCTAGTTGCATATATTTATTGTAAGTAATTCTTAAGATGTTTTTAACCCCTATATTTTGTAAATTTTTATGTGGAGGGCCTCTTGAAAATCAGCTACTAGGTTGAAGGGTCACTCTCCTTAATAAATTGAAATATGAAAAAATATATGAAAAATATATATTTATTATGGAAGAGTGGGGCTAGAGTAGTATCGCATATGGCACGCGAACATCACCATAATTAGGAAAACCAAGTTTTTCTCAGATAAACCTGGTTTTTCTGAAGAAGCCCCACTTTTCTGGAGAAAAACCTCGTTTTCTGAGGAAATCCTAGTTTTTCTCAGATAAACCAAGTTTTTCTCAGATAAGCCAAGTTTTTCTCCAGAAAGCAAGATTCTAAAGATTCTATCAAAAAAAACAGGTTTATCTGAGTGAAAGCGAGGCTCATCAGAAAAACCAGGTTTTTCTCCAGGAAATGCTATTTTTTGAAAAACCAAGTTTTTCTAGATCGATTTTCTATTGAAAAGTATAGTTTTTAAAAAACCTAGTTTTTCTGATGAATATTATAAATATAAATATAAATATTATAAAATCAAAATCAAAATCAAATCTTTTCTTTGCTATTGTAGCAACACCGCCGAGACCTGGCAGTAATTACGACTCTCATGGCAGGCGATGCCAAGTGGTGAATGGACGGTTAGTCAACTGCTGCCGTGTCAGAAAGGATTTCGAGTCCATGTCTCAAGCAGAACAGAAAAGATCAGTGCAGGCTTACATCACCGTCTCAACCAAGGAGCCTTATAAAACAAAGTATCAGAAATTGATCAAATTGCATGAAAAGTATTTTGGTACGAGAATTCACAAAAAGGAAGAATTCCTACCGTGGCATAGGTAAGTTTGGAGTTGTTCAACAATTGAGGCTAATTGCGAAATGGTTGATGAGTTGTCCGTACGACATGGATTGATTTCTTAAATCAAGGGGAGCAGCCAAGTCCTATACGAGTTATAAATGGCCATCACTCAGAAACTGGTCCAATGAAACCAAACTGTCCAAGAAGACTACCTACCCAATTGATATTTCAGCCTAAATTAGAGAGCCACTGTCACCCAGAGTCCTTTGCGGTCAGGCTGCAATTTCAGACTGTCGAAAATCAAATTTGGCCTCAGCAGGATCTACTTTGCAGTAGCTGAACTGATAGAAAAGTAAACTAAAGCCAAACTTTTCTATCAGTTCAACTACTGGAGTGTCGATTCATATTTTCCGCTCAGGCCAAATTTGATTTTCAGACAGTCTGAAATTGCAGAGTGCCCGCAATGGACCCTGGGTGACAATGGCTCTTTAAGGAAAATAATTCCATGTTGGACAGACAACCGATAGACCATTTTGTAAACAGACTCAATTACGTCACGCATCCAATGGGGGTAAGGGTAACGCAACGTGTGACAAAACGTGACACAATTTAAATACGGAGGAGCTATCGCTATCTTTCCGTGTCAACCTTCTCAAGACTCAAAATGTCGCACTCCGTTGTTTCAGATAATAGACGAAACGCCGTGTTTTAGCAACTGAAACGATTTGTTGAGTTCGTGTGATTCAAGAAGAACCTTGGACGAATCATAAAGTGGCACCTTTTCGCCTTTCTGGTTAGGTATTTTTAGGAAATAAACAAGAACACTGAAATTGACCATTGTCCAAGCTATTTTGGGTCAATACTGTAGCTGCCGTATCATTTAAATGACCTCGAAGGTTGCGGCGCTCATCAGATAAGGGTATATGGGGGCACTTATGAATAGAACATTAGACTTGCTCAAAGCCTATTTCCTGAAGTCCGTCTGACCGATCCCTTTCCCGTAGTTCCTGGGTCCGCAAATCCAGCCTTTTTACGGAATGTTGGAATTGTGGATCCAGGAGCTGTGGGGAAGGGATCGGTCAGACTTCAGGAAACGGACTTGGGGCAATTCTAATAAAAAAAAATGGGTTGTTCTGGAGCTATATGCTTTAAAGTATTGCTTAATTGGGGGGGGGAGTCCAATTGAAAGGGGGTCCTATATAGGTTTTATCTCAAAAGGGAATACAGTATGCCTACTCTATACTGTTACCGTTCTCTGAGGGTGGGCGCGAAATACCGCTAACATTTATCGGAAAATTTAGATTATTATACTGATGCCACTTGCATTGTAATTATTGTTTAGAGAACAACAGCACATCCAATAGGAAAGTTTCTCAATAGGAAAGTTTCTTTGTTAAGAGTAGTTCAACAAAACAGTTTAATTTTGTTCTGTATTCAGATGGTTCCTTCTGCAAATTGAGAATTTGATGCGAGAGGTAGATTGCAAGGCAACCATACCATATTGGGATTGGAGTGTTTGGTCACATGACCCATGGGATAAAAAGAAGATGTGGAGTCCAATGCATGGTAAGTTTGCGTGTATATTTTTCACATTAGCTTAGCTCATTAGCAATCCTTGGGCCTAAACAATTGGCGGTTACAAGAGATCGTTGCAGCGAAGCTGGCAATTTCGATTAGGATACGATAGCAGGTCAACGCAAAAGAATGACAACCATGGTTTTAACAATAGATTGATATAAAGAATACTTTAAAGCTAACAAAGAACTGAAGGTATGTTGCTTAATCGGCTTTTTTGTACCTTCATACTGCCCTTGGTCGATTGCGTTATTCTACTGCGGCTAGGTGGCGTAGCAGAGTTGCAATGATAAGTTTAGGGACCTGAAGGTTGGTGGCTCGGCCCAAGGCAAGCCCTCATTTTTCCAATGGTGGTAGCCTAGTCATGTCATCATTAGCTGAAAATTGGTCTTCCAGAGCAAAACTGCCAAATACGTAGGACGATAGGGTAATGTGGAGCAATATGGGCCAGAGAGGGCAAAATGGGTCACTTCAAAATTCATGGATTTCTCTGGATCTTGTTCATTGAAAAAGCTGCGAGTTTACAACCAAGGGCACTTTCCTTCAATTTTAGAAGGAAACCATCAAATAACCCATTTTGCCTCCTGGTATAACCTCGCTTAGACAAAGTATCTTTTTGGCTAGACAAGAAGTCAGAGAAAGCATACCCTTGATGGCGGTATGTCCCAAAAGTATTTGGGAGAATTCTTCCGTATTTTCCTCAAAACTGTTTCACTTCAAAATTGCTTTGAACTTCTTTCTGCAGGCTATGGAGGAAACGGACAGAAATCTGACGACTGTGTGACAACTGGACCATTCAGAGTTGGAAAATGGAAAACAGTTAGTGGAAAATGTTTGAAGAGACAATTTAATGGAAATCCACCGGACGCTGATCAAATTGCAATCGCCTTGAGAGAACCAACCCACGAGAAATTCGACCTCATGTTGCGTATAAACTTGCACGAGGGAATGCATTGCTTTATTAGTAAGTGGTACATCTTTACTAGATTGTATGTTTTCAAGTTCATCCATTACAAACCGAGTGTCTCAAAATGAGGTATCAGCGTTTGCAGAAACCATGGGCAATGCGGATAATGGTTTGTTAGAAAGTGTGATTTTACTAACCCAAATATTATGTGTTTCTCCTTCAAATCCTTAGGCCCTCTACTTAGTAATCGAATAAACTGCCAAAAACAAAATTCCGCCTCTCAACCTAAATCAAGCGAAATTTCGCTGAGGTATAATTGGGAGACGGAATCTTGTTGTTGGCTAGACTTATGACGAGAGCCCCTGCTTCGAAATACGACAACAGCAACAACCACCTACCACCGCTCAACAAGGACTCATGCGCAAACTATTCAAAAGCCAGGACAACCAATTTTGTGAATTTAGTTTGTAGCTAAAATTATCAAACAAACGTACAAAAGGACGGTCCTCGTAACATATGTACATATGGAGCTGACCCCCTTTGGCAAAGACAGTGCGAAGCCATTTTTGGTAGCAATTTTATACCTGTATAATATTTTTCAGATGGAACGATGTGCAGTGGCAAATCGGCAGAAGCACCAGAATTCTTCTTGCATCATGGCTTTATCGACAAAATCTGGGCAGACCGTCAAAAACAGGGTACAGCGCAGAAATTCGCTTACTTCCATACTGTCAAGCCAAAGATGGTGGGAATCAACTATTACCCGAAAGATTTTGTAGACAATGATAAGTTGCCTGGTGGTGTTAGAATTTGTTATGATGATCCATCAGCCAATGGCGCATTGAAGATTAGAAAATTTTTGAAATGTAAGATCTTTATCTTTTAATCTCAGCATGGCCAAGAGGATACTGTTGCGTTTTCCGTTTTCTCTGCAGTTTGTTTCCCTGTGTTTTCATAAATGATGCTGCGCTACATATTAAACGAAGCTGTGTGGACGCTCGCCTGCGCAGCATCATTACCAAAACACAGGGAAACAAAGACACAGAAACAAATAGCACCAATTGCTCATGGTAACAGTAGCTTTAATTAGTATTCTTGCTTTCACTACGAATCACTGCCCATGACGGCTAACCTGACGAAAATGGATTTGATTGTACCTCGCCGTGAGCAGGATGTCTGAATCAACTGGCGGCGTGCTTTCGAGGGGGGGGGGGG
>REGM01000347.1:124592-135318 GCA_004194415.1 Aurelia aurita
CAGCCCCCCTAGAGGAGTTACCCCCCCTCGCGTGGTTTGGTCGTACCAGTGTCGTGCCAACAAAATTCTAGCACGGCGCGACTCTTGATCGACGTCTGAAACCACGTTTACACTGTACCGGTACAGTTTTGATACACTGCAAGGTTGTTACGGTTCAAGAGCATTTACACTGTTCAAGAGCAAGATTTTCTACACATAGAAGTAACAAAAGTGCTACGAAGTAGCAGGAGTAGTGTAAACGGGAGGCTCATCCGTTACACTTTTGTTACGGTTGCAAAGTTATACCGGTACACTGTAAATGGGGTCTAAGACCACCCCACGTTTACACTGTACCGGTACGGTTTTGATCCGTTACAAAGTTGTTACAGTTGAAGAGCGCTTACACCTCTCCAGAACAAAATTATTCTATAGACAGAAGAAGAAAGTGTTATGGATTAGCAGGAACAGTGCAAACGGGAGGCTGATCCGTTACACTTTTGTTACGGATCCAAAGTTGTACCGGTACACTATAAACCGGGTGCAAATCAGCCATCGCTGTGTTTTGAAAAAACTTATTATGACTATGTACCCCGTGGGTTTTTGTAAACGTCGCATCACCTTAAAAAATGTGGCTAAACCTTTACCATCTTCTTTCAGCTTTGAGTTTCAAGAAATTGGAAACACTTCACCGTTTGGCCTTCTCGCGCACACCAAACTCAGCAGAAAACTTGTTTCACAACCGCCATTCTGAGCGAGTAATGGCACGTGAGTTGGAAAACGAGGCCATGAAAGGTATCAACAAGAAACGAGGCAGTTCCATCTTTGCTAAGGCTCTTACATCACTTGAAAAGATAGAAGGATTCAGAGTGCCTGCTTTGGAGCATTTAAAGGGTGATGCGAAGGAGCAAGAGATTGATGAAGACATCGAGGAGGAGGCCGATACGGAGAAGGATGTGCCCGACACGGAGGAGGATGAAAAAGACCAGGATGCCTTGCAAGACGAAGAAAATGAAGTGGAAAAAGTTGAAGAAAACATAATGTAACATTTATTTTACCAAAACTATTCTTCTTGATCTTTTCTATTTCGTTTTATATTAAATAAAAAAAGGACAATCACGGGGTATTTACGTTTTTATTACAGTGCACCGCAGTATCTCCACAATATTTAGGTGGCTTTGATTGGGGGTGGTTGCTTCCTTGCTTCCCCATAAAAAGCAGCATGCCCCCTAGTCCCCTTAAAAATAGCCCGGTGCTCCCTATCATTTTCATCTTCTCCGAAGATTTATGTGCTCCTAAATTATCTTACTTTCTGGTTGTGCTCCGTAATTCCTGGCATGTTTAGGTCCTGCTGCCTTCCTCCAAAAAACCCGAATCAGAAGCTAAGAAAACAAATTTCCAGCTAGTTTGCGGACATTGAAGTGACCTTCTTAGGGTGTTAATAGTAAGGATTCAATTTTTGGTCGACAATAAAGAAGAACAAGATGCCAATGTCTGACTTATGCTGATTGATATGATTTTCATTCAGTCATTAAATTAAATCATGATTCGTTTGTGCGTCCGTTCGACCGTCCGTCTGTCCGTCAGGTTTTGGGGAATATAGCAATATAATCCAAAAGTACGCCCGACTAAAAGCTGGTAGAATTCGCCCAATTATGTTTTAATTGGGGGAAATATGGGCATAAATTTGGCAGAGTCCAGAAAAATTCACGGCTCCACGGCTGAGCCGGAGGAAGGTTTTGCTTGTTAATGTCATATTTGAGGAAGGTTTAGTAAATTTTACAAGAAACCTAGGAAAAATTTGTGTTCTTTTGGCAGCAGCAACTGGTTTATAAATTTTAGGCTTATAAACAACGCGAAGAGTTCGAAAAATCTGGTTATTTCGACTTGATAAAATGAGGAAGGTTCAGCTAACGAACTTGGCATCCGGGGGAAGGTTTGACCTTTTTCTGGACTCTGAAATTTGGGAAAAGCGTTGCAAACAATGGAATGGGAAAGCATAGGAATCAAATCTTTCAAAAACATTGCACGATTGGTCGACGCATCTTTCGTTTGATTTAATGGCTTGCAAGGAACTTCAGGTACTTCGTTATAAGTGTTCATTTGCAATCTTTGATATCTTGATCATTTTCAGAATTACAGCGTCTTCTATGATTCAAATAGTTTTTCGGTTGTGACGTCATCGAATTGCTAAGTCGTGAACCAGAAAAGCTACGAATTTCTGCTTAACGCCATATTATAGACATTCCTAATAAACTATGGTTTTCTTGAAGATTGTACTATTTTTTCTCTATTAACTTGGGTTTTATACGATTTCAATTTTTTTCAAAGCTTTTCGTGAATTCTTTCAATAAATAGAAACACGCAATAATTTTGAAACTAATCAAGATGTCAAAGATTGCCAATGAACACTTGTAATGAAGTACCTGAAGTTCCTTTCAAGCCATTAAATCGAACCAAAG
Source organism: Aurelia aurita (assembly GCA_004194415.1). Taxonomy (NCBI): domain Eukaryota; kingdom Metazoa; phylum Cnidaria; class Scyphozoa; order Semaeostomeae; family Ulmaridae; genus Aurelia; species Aurelia aurita. The sequence continues at coordinate 127,031 of REGM01000347.1, forward strand.
ATGCATTAACCAATCGTGCAATCTTTTTCAAAGATTTGATTCCTATGCTCAGGAAGAATGGATAGGATCATAGCCTGCCTAGTGGGAAATCCTATCATCATGAATCTTTTGGAATGTATCGGAAAGTTCAACTTCCGGCATATCATCACGCTCTGTTTCTGAGCAACAATGCTAGTGAGCCCTGAAGTGCCAGGGATGCAATACTGTATCCATGCATTGGGTTTAAAGTAGAATTTGAACGAGACGCGAGGCGTTTTAAGCCAAGCGTTATTGTTGGTGAAATAGTATTGCTTAGCTAAACAGTAGCTAGTTAAATATTGTATATCAGCACGGTGCATTACCAATTTTTTTCAATTTTGCATTGCCTTGACCATGACAAGTAAAACTCGAAAGATTCTATGGGCCATTTTGTTGGGTATTTATTGCCATTTAGTTGCTGTCATTACCTCACGCAAATGTTGAACAAGGCCAAATTTTCTAACAATAGTAAAACGCGATTAGCGATAGCCAGAGTGGATTCCTACGGCTGACTATTTAAGCCGGGAATATAAAAATCAGACCGCAAAAGATGCCCTGAAACCAACTTAGCTAGCTCATACATTATGCATGCGATCGGGGGCTTATTACGAGAAGACATGACTATATGTTAGATGAACAAGGACAGATATAAATATCTGCCACCACGATTCTTTGGATCAATATCAATATATATATTACTGAAGTTTAAAGCAGGAGCAACACGTGTAAGTATAGCATGGATAGGTGATAATGCGAAAGATGGCAGAAATTTTACTACCGGGTGACACACAAAAAAGTGAACCGAGAAATGCTGTTACAAAAATAGGATAATCGACCGAAATCAGTGATTTAAACGTTGTTTGCTAACTAAATGACTAGGCTACATCGCTACTATTTTTGTTATTTTTATCGACATCGCAAACTAGCGAAAATAAGGATTTAGTGAAAACAGGCAGTTCTAAACCCCGTCAAATGTCACCAAAATCAGGGGATCGATTTCGATCACCTGCAGAGCAACGACACAATGAGCATAGCATCCTGAGAATATGCAACTTTAACTGAATGCGTCTATCTCAGAAATGAAGCTTTTCTTTCGTTTGCATGCACTGGAAATTGCGGTCTGACACTTCTATTCCTAAGCTAATGCGAAAAGCATTCTTTAATGTCTCGTACTGATCAACTTAATCCCGTTTTTAGTGATTTTCGACGGGTTTTAGAACTGCCTGTTCCCACTAAATCCTTATTTTCGCAAGTTTGCGATCTCGATAAAAATGGCAAAAAATAGTAGCGATGTAGCCTGGTCATTTAGCTACACAACAACGTTTAAATCACTAATTTCGGTCCATTACTTTATTCTATGTAACATATTTTCTTGGTCCACTTATTTTTTGGTCACCCAGTACAATTTGCAGCTCCTGGAGCCAATGGTTTCCTTTTGCTTGAGTCCACAAGAACCAAGCTTTCCATTTAAATTTCATAAACACTGCAGCACTTGACATGAAAAAAAAACCAAAAAAAGAAAACAATTTTGTTGGGCCTAATTCTCAATGTTGTTACGTTTTTTATTTCAATTTTCAGCAGGTAAATTGCGAACAGCAAGGCTCTAAAAGCCAAGGTATTTTTAAAAAAGCAGTAGCCTATGTTGGGTATATAACAGAGGCAAAAAAGCAGAGGTTTAAAGCCAAGTTAAGCGATGGCCAATAGGAAATTGTTTGAGTTAATTATACATTACTTGTTCTTCATATTCTATGTCTTTTATTTCTTCGAACGCAAACGCACCATTTGTTCTGGCTACGTACATGATTGACGAGACAACAAGCGATTATGCCACCTCACACAGAACCTCATGTTTCCAACTGCGTTCCTCTGAGCATTGCCAAAAAGATACTTTTCGATCACAATAGTATCCTATTGCTCAAGGTTTGAATGGCATAATCGCTTCTGCTCAAGTCAATCAGGCACGTGGTGAGAACAAAATGGCGCCAGTGAATGTACCGGGTGAGTAAAACCATGGTAAAACATAAACTTGAACTTTTTGGAAAATCACCAAAATTTGGTTTCGTTCCCGATTTCTAAATTGTCCTTTTGTGCATTTGTGTCAGAGACCAAATAAATTCAATAATTGTTATTTTGTTCTTCCGGGAAAGACATGACGAAATTACGGCATTTACAAAACATGGTATTTTTACCCAGAAAGCTATGCGATTTCATATGAAAGTTTGAGTCGTACACGAGCTACAACAGGAACATAAGAAACAAATTTAAGTGGCAATGCGGTATAAAAATTCAATTTGATAATCATTTCTCGAGACTTTTTCAAAACCAGATAGCTTCAAAAAGCACACATTCAAAAACACGAATTCAAAAACAATTTCAAGATTTTGAAATGTCTAAAATCAATTTGGTCCTTGACACAAACGCTCAAAATAAATGTTTATGATTAGTAATATAATTAAATTTTGATCATTTTTCAAGTGCAATTTTCCTCACTCGATATAATACACTCAAACAATGTCCTATTGTCCATGGTTGACTTACACAAAAAGCAGCGAAAATAAAGTCAAAGTTCCTCTTTTGGTTCTCCTTCAGCCACTGAGCCCGATTCAGAGGCTTTGTACTCATCATCCTTCATTTTTGGAGACTTGCATGTTCCTGCTGTGAAACACAAGGGTTCGTTGTAGGCCCCTCTTACATCAACAGCAGAATTGCTGAAGGTCTCCGGTCGACCAGGTGCAAGGGCTGGCCCAAGATCTACCTGCTGGTGTGTAGTGGCACAATCAAACGCAGATTTGACCAACGAAGAGCACTTAGAATCAGAAGCCTTGTCTAAGACTTTTACTTTCTCTTCCCAGCACTTTGGTTCGCGAGCTGGCGGGCCACCAAAGGGTTGCTGGGATTGCTCATCGTTGGAACCAGAATCATCATCAGTATCATCATCATATGAGAGATTTTCAAGATATGAAGAATCTTCAGTCGGGCTTTTGGTGCCACATTCCCATGTAACAGCATTAACGAGACGGGCAAGGTCACCTCTGAGGCTTTCTGGTTTGCAAAAGGGATGGCTTTTAACCTTTTCCACAAGGCACTCGAACATCCTCATTTGAAACCAGCCACGCGGCCCTGGTGATTTCCTACAGTAGCCAGTAGTTGACCACGATAATCTCGCGTTACCTGGACTGAGCATGGCGTTTAAACTGAAAAGAAACGCTTTATCAAACGGCATTGCTCCCATTTTGTAATTCACATCCCAAGCAATAGCCATGGTTGATATCTCTAACCTGAGTTCACCAAGCTTTGAGGCGATTTTACCAGCACAGCCGGAGTTGCAAGTTTCGACAAGATCCTTCCCACAGCATGGATTATTCTTAGAATACAAGTACAGCATTGGGTTTTGGTGATGTGCTCTTATGTAATCTCTAACCAGCTGATCGGCACGTCGCAGGATGAGATCTTCAGTGTGAACACCTATGAATCTTGCGGCAGCGTAGTTCTTCCCCACGACTAACCCAGAAGTGCCAAACGACTTTGGTTTGGGATCAAGCTTGAACTGTGTAGGCCCTCCAACTAGAAGTACAGCATACTGTCTACTGCCACCTTTCTTGGGCATCAAATCTCCGAAAATCTTGCATACGTATTGAAAAATGACAGTGGATCCAGCCTCGACATCCGTCTCGTCATGGACCACCTCTTCCGGAACATTCTCTATAGCAGTAGCATCCTTTTGACAGCATATCTTCTCGTTTGATTTTGCGCTCGAGCAACATTTCCCATTTGTATCACTACAACATCCTTCACCACAACATGATTGCCCCTCTTCGCAACAATGATTTCCTTCACTCTTGCAACAGCTCTCTGATTCCGCACAACATTTCTTTCCGCAACACTTAGGCTTCGACTCCTGGCATGTACCATCCGGACAGCAAACGGGAGACTCTGGGCAAATACACCAACGACCACAATCGTTACGGCAACCAGGATATGGACAGCAACCTGAGTTATCGACATTGCAGAAGAGATCGCTCGGACAGTAGTAGCATGTCCAGAAACTGCAGTAACAGGTCTCAGCTGTAAGATTCAGCGACTTGTGCCCCTTGCCAACATAAGAAATCAGACGGGATTGTTGAAGCATATTCGGAGAGCTTTTGCTTGAACATACTAGTGTAGAGATGGAAGTCAAGACCATTAAGCCAAGTAACGCCATCTTATATTTCTGAAAACAAGCAAACATTTAAGGTCAAGTATAAAAATCTGTTCATTTCATAGAAAACGAAAATTGGTTGACTTCTTGATGGAATACAAAAATATTCATTCTATTATAATTCAAATTTTTGACGGACGATTAGGTGTTTCAGCTTTTGGTGCTCCCGGGCTAATTCCCTGGGGGTGGAGGTGCCCAAAATTGAGGAAAGGTATGTGCGAAGGAGCAAACAAAATATTGCCCCAAAACTGGATGATTCATAGTAAAGATGACACATAAAACTGGATATCATCGCAAAACATAGCCTGCGTGCAGACTATACTTTCCACTGCGAAGGAGTAAGTTCCTCGTTGGCACTCCTTCGCAGCGGAAAAGTATAGTCTGCACGCAGGCTACGTAAAACAATCATACCCGAAACTGGAACTTCAAACCAAACAAAACTGGCACTTCAGCTGGGTTTATAGATCTTTACTAAAAACTGGTACATTATTTAAATTACATAAAAAGGATACCTTTCCTCAAATTTGGTAAAAATTACAGTAAATCTTGTAGTTTTCTTTGGAATTTTTGGGGAGCAACTGCCCCTGCTGCCCCTATGCTGGTACGGCCCTAGCCACCCAAAACCAACCAAAAAATATTAAAATTCAACATCAGATCAGCTATTTGTGGGAGGAGGGCAGAAAAAACTCATCAGGTGGTTTCAAATACAGTAATAATCCGCATAAAAGAAACTGCGGATTAAGAACCTCCAGGCTGATTTTTGGCCAATTAAGTTATGGCTGTACTATTACTTATTGATACATTGGCCATTTATTAGTTTGATATCAACTTACTTCTTGCTCGTTTTATTTCTTATTCGCGCAAGGAAATGCAAATCAAATGCAAACTTACCGTCTGTAGCCCAGCTGTACCGTGGTGTTTGTTATCAAGAGATGCAGAAGCTACTTTGCCAAAACATGAAGCCGTGGAAAATCTCAAAAGCTTCTCCACAATACAGAGAGATTCTCAATTGTATGCAATTCAAATCTTTTAAAAACAACTCACAAACATCCAAAAGGAGCTTTAAATATCCAAAAACATGCATGGACATGCTTTCAAATGCTACTTGGAAATCTATAAAGGAGCCCTGCCTGGAATAAAGCTCTTGAAACAGGAAGAAAGGGGCTTTACAATGACGCTGGATATTCTGTTTGAAAGGAGACTAAGAGGCCCTTTACATGAGACCCGATATGAAACTCATGCCGGCATGACTTTTCATGCCGGCACGAGTTTCATATCGGGTGCTGGTCTGACCTACTGTTGTGTTTACATGATGTCGGGGCGACATGAAACTCATGCCGGCATGAGTTTCATGCCGGCATGGAAATTTCATGTCACTTTTTCATGCCGGCATTTTTCTCAAATCGGGGCGAAATGAAAACCAAATCGCCCTCGTCGCGACAAGAATCGCTGCGCATTTTGCGCGCCAATTTTGTTGGAGTTTCATTCTATTTTGGGTGGGCGCCATTACTGCACCCAGTNACCCGATATGAAACTCATGCCGGCATGACTTTTCATGCCGGCACGAGTTTCATATCGGGTGCTGGTCTGACCTACTGTTGTGTTTACATGATGTCGGGGCGACATGAAACTCATGCCGGCATGAGTTTCATGCCGGCATGGAAATTTCATGTCACTTTTTCATGCCGGCATTTTTCTCAAATCGGGGCGAAATGAAAACCAAATCGCCCTCGTCGCGACAAGAATCGCTGCGCATTTTGCGCGCCAATTTTGTTGGAGTTTCATTCTATTTTGGGTGGGCGCCATTACTGCACCCAGTTCATCTTTGCTTCACGTTCAAGCACTGTTCAAGCTCGTTCACACGATGATGTCTCGAGCCCAAGAAAAAAAATCACTTGGAATCAAGAAAAGGTAAACAAACTAAACGTGCTCTACATACAAGGAACGAAAGGATCAAATCAATATGGAAATCTTTAAAAATTCTTAGAGTTTGATTCTCAAAATTGTAGGCCTATTCTGATGGGTTGGCAATCTTTATTTGCGAGAAAACGTTCCCCCAACCCCCCCCAACACAGGAAAATTTGCCAATACTTTCTCAGACAAAAAAGGGAAAATTTGCTAATACTTTCTCATTCAATATTTCAATTGAGTTTTTTGTCTTTAGTGAGCTCTATTGTTTCTATTTCCCGCCTCTTTTTCTTACGCAATGTCACGTGAAAAGTGTATGACGTGTTTTGAAAGTTTCATGTCGGGGTCTCATGTCTCATGTAAACAGGAGTGCATTTTCTTCAAATTCTCATGCCGGCATGAGTTTCATGTCGGGTCTCATGTAAAGGGCCTCTAAATCCATATTTCACACAGACGTCATTGCATAAGAAACAGCAAGTAAACAACACAGAACAGGTAGGAAGATCAACTGCTAGAGGGACCGCGGAGCATATTTTGGATTGAGGGGGCTAGAAAAAATTTTCTCCACCACGCCCTCTACTTTGGCTATAAATGCGACCAACGCCCTTTTTCATAGCTAGAACTGTCTAAGGAAAGATCTTCATTGGTAGCATATTCAACCACTAAATCACAATAAGATCATCGATAAATAAAATGTACAATATTGCAATTTTTCTTTTGATGGCGAAAAGTTCATGTACCACGAAGCATCTTTTGGATTACGGGCAAGGGCCCGAGAGGAATGCCCCGCTTTCGTCTTGTATGTTTTAAAATTAAACATTTTGTAATCTCGCGAAATTATTACGTTTCAAAACGTACATAATAAGGAAACATAAAGCCTCTCTAATTTCAGAAATAAAGATTTTCAACATAACATAACCAAATAATACCAACATTGTTGTCGATAAGTTTGTATTTCGTATCTCACGTTCTCATTTCTATTGATAAAAATAGTTGCAACTTCCATAGTGCTTATGTTATGAACCGTAGGTGGTACTTGCTGATATAAACATAATTTCTTAAAAAACTAAAAAGTATTATCTGAAAATTATTGGGGGGGCTTCAGCCCCCCAGCCCCCCGCGGCTCCGCGGTCCCTGTTTGAAGATGCAATTTTCTGTACAGAAGGCATATGTGCTGACTGCTGTACCCTATCATGTACGCATGGTATTTCTGTTATGATAACAGACGAAGACCTTCAACTATGGCCTAACAGTAGGGCCACTCAGTTTGAGAGTCTTACCAATATGGCTACCAAACGGCCCTGTTTGTAAAACATACTGTAAGTTTCCTCGTCAATAGTATCACGCTCCTATGCATGATAATATGGTCGAGTCTCCACGCATGTTCATAGTCGCAACAATGATCACAGTGAATTTTGAAGTCCTCTTGGTCTGTTACATAAGTTTGTACATTTGGATATTATTATTATCAAACTTTACAGAAAATGTTCATTACACTAGTAGATGCTGCAACGGACAAAATTTTATGTCCACCCACTACCAATTTGGAATTTTGTAGAAATATACTATCATTTAAGGGTAAGTTTTACAATTTTCGCTTGAAGTACCCCGTCCCTGTCTTCAAAGCCCGAGGCTACCGCTAGGAAAATATAAACCCGCAAACTGTATGCTCCGTATGTTTCTTTGCCCGTAAACATTAGCCCAATCAAGGAGGCCCTTCGGGGAGAAGAAACATTGCCTTGTTCCCGATTAATTTATCCGTTTGTTCCCTTGTGCCGTGAAAGACAAATTAAATAGCGCGTCAATTTGTTCCCCAACGATATCATTCAAATCATCTTGCCCTCATTCCCCAACTAAACTCATTAATAATTTTCCCTCATCCCTCCTTGAACTTTGTAGGTTTTCCCCTGTTCCAAAAACCCTGGGTATGGCTTCAGTGATGTCAGGTCAGGTCAGGTCAGGTCAGGTCAGGTCAGGTCAGGTCAGGTCAGGTCAGGTCAGGTCATGTCAGGTCACGTTACGTTACGTTACGTTACGTCATGTCAATCAGGTCGGATCAGGTCAGGTCGGATCAGGTCAGGTGAAGTCAGGTGAAGTCAGGTGAAGTCAGGTCAGGTCAGGTCAGGTCAGGTCAGGTCAGGTCAGGTCAGGTCAGGTCAGGTCA
>REGM01000347.1:163185-183785 GCA_004194415.1 Aurelia aurita
AAAAACAAAACAAGCGATCGCAATGCATGCCGGTTGCCCAAGAGCCTTTAACACAACACAAGTTTATTAGCATTCGCTGATTTATTACTACATACCAATGGAGCCACCTCCAGTAGCACTAACAGCACATGATATTACTTCAACAATATTAGCTTTCATTTTGGGATCCCATGAAGATTTGAAGTCAAGATGATGCAGAAGGCTTTCGATTACTTTATATGAGTATTGATTCTAGAATGATAGAAATTCAACTTTTCAAATCAACGTTTCAACAGGCAACATGGAAATTTTTTTAATGTTTTCCTACTACCGGGTGAGTAGGGAAAACAACAACCCCCATTTGATATCAAGACAATAATATTGGTAAATGCAATATCTAACGGTGGACATGCAATATAAATTTTAAAATTCACCTGACTGAAATCGGCCACATTGTTTTGAAAAAAATCATGAAGGGGATTTTCTCGAGAAAGACCCTTCAAGAAACCTTCAAAAACAGCATAAAATCACGATAAAATTTCCCTAATATTTCTGCCTTACAGCAACGACTTGAACACAATTTAGCACGTGCTATCCCTTTGGAGGATGAAAGTGCCATCCTTAAGAGCATAACAATCTTATTCCAGGCATCTTCCTCGTCTCAAGGAGATAATAATAGGTGCCAGCAAAGGTAATTGTCATTACTGTTTTGCAGAGATATTAGGAAAATTTGGTCAGATTCAAATGATAATACATGAAATATGCCACGATAAACTCTTGAGGGAGATGAACTGTACTTGCGTTTTGTTCTGTGTGAGGAGATTCTTCATCTTGAGTGGCTACTCTCGAGTCCGGAATAGACGGGGGTGTGGAATACACGGGGTAGGTAGAAAATTTCCCGTATCCTAATAAACGGGGGGGGTCTGGCTGGAATAAACGGAGTGGGGTGGAAATTTTGATATGCAGTTCTGTAATGAAACGAAACACACAAGTTGTTTTGACTGTAAAAACAAGTTAAAAATCACAGAAGCTATCAACAATGAAAAATACAGTTCGAGTCACATTGCAGGAAAGATGATTTCACAGGTTTCATATTTCAAGAAGCTCGAAATTAATAAATGGCGGGTCTGGAATCTTCCTTTCATTTTCATTTCATTTCATATCTTTAACCATTGTAGCCCGGTCAGTCTTGTGGAGACTGCTTTAAAGGGGGCCGTGCAAAAAGTTAGGCGATTTCCCGGAATAGGCATTTCCTGGGTGGATATTTTCCAAAAAACCTAATAAGCGCGGGGGAGACGTCTATTCCGGACTCAAGAGTACCTTTTGCATTAACTGTTAGCTACAAAATCTAACAACAATTGATAACAAAAAAGAGAACGGAAAACACTACCTGAATAGAGTACATAACCAAAACGAAGCAATGAGCCGCGAAATCATTAGGAATCCACATTTCCCTGGCATCTAAGTACCTGATGACAAAGCGAAACGATATGATAAGATGTTATATGATCAAAATATGATACGATCATGCACAGCATAGACTTCAAATCTTAAAGAAAAGACAGTGTAGATAAACGTAGGCGTCAAATCTTTTAAAATGATTGCATGACTGGATTGGTACTATTGCAACTAAGGTACTATGATGTAATTCTACTGTGGCAGTTTTTTTCATACCTTGACTATTTTCAAAATGGAACTGTTTTTCTTTTTATTGAAAAAAATTTAAATCCTCGTAAATCCTAAAATAGAGGGAAAATGATACAATTTATGTACAAATTATACAATCTATTTATGGTTTCCTTGAGGGGTCGTTGCATGGAGAGTTCACTGTAGATCGGTTCTCTTCCATGTAGTTGCTAATTTCATTTTTGTATTCATTATACTATATTTCATTCTTATGAAAATAATTCAAAGAAAGTTTTGAATAAAATTAAAACCATCGTATTTTCTAAATTAATAAAGGAAAAAGGTAGAATTTTCAAGAAAACCATGGTTTATGAAGGGCTATAATGTAGTAGTAAGTAAAAATCCGTCATTGTTCTAGTTTACTTTAGAAACTTGATGACGTCACAATACTAAGGCTGTAATTCTGAAAATAATAAAGACATAGAAAAATGTAAGTGGTAAAATTACAGTTGCTGCGGAGGAGCTGTAGCTTTGATTGTCCCGCTTTGATACAGTTGCGTAGAATAGGCTTCAACTTAGAGTTTGAGACCTTGGTTTAGCCAATAGCACAAGTGGCTGCTGATTTATGACACAAGAAGGTCAAAAAAGTTGAAACTTCAAAAACAGCACTTTCTTTGTTCTCCAGAAATGTCAAATTTAAGTAAATATTGCAAGGAAAGGTTCTGGTTTTAGCGTTTTATTTGAATTTTTTATGCATTTTGAAATGGGTTTATAGTGTTGTGTTATTAGTAAACAACACAATTAACCCTTTATCAACGGTAGAAAAAATTCTAATACAGCTCTAAAATCCTTTCCTGCAGTATTTACTTGACTTTGGCATTTTTGGATAACAAAAAAAGTGCTGTTTTAGAAGTTTTCACTTTTTTTACTTTCTTGCACCATAAATCAGCAACCACTGTCCGATTGGCTAGAACAAGGTCTCAAACTCTAAGTTGAAGTAAATCCAATGCAACTGTATCAACAACGGGACAATAGATGTTACAGCTCCTCCACAGCAGCCGCACAAACGGGGCACAACTTCTTTGGGACACCCTGTACACTAGCTTGCTAAAAGATTTGAAGCCTATGCTATTATGCACAAAAATTTTACTCTTCATTAAAGTAATTTGTTACTTGAGGTATGAAAAACACTTTAAACATGCAGCGAGTATAGTGAACACAACTCGTTAAATCAGTGGAACTTTTTAAGCATTAAAGTCTATCAAAAGAGAGGTTAATTATTTTTGATCAAATCTGCTACATGGAAGGATACATTGAAAAGTAACAGGACGAAATGGTGCGGACTTACGCATACCAAAAGTTAGGATGGAAAGTGCCAAGAGAGGAATATACTACAGCGGAAAAAAGATCTTCAACGCTTTGCCATTACATTTGTGAATTGAAAAGTACTATATCTGTTTGAAGAAAGCATTGAAGGAACATTTTATCAATTAAACTCTGTGTAACTTAAATTATGGACAGATTTCAAGAGAAAGAACATTTTATAGGATATTAACAATTTTAATGTTTTTAAAAGAAATTTTGTATTCCCCTTTTTCCAGTAATACACTTCTTTAATTTAGACAGGGCTTCTCTTGATAGCAGCTTTACTTATAGCTGATTAAATTCCCCTGTAAAACTATAGCATTATTATTATTATGACTTACTCAAATATTGGCTTGAGAGCTGCAGTTATATTTCCAAATGTTGCTCTGCTAAATATCTCCCTCAAGCAGCTTTCAGCGAGGAATTCTGGGTCTTCTAAATGCTCATCTCTCGCATTTGATAATGCCTCAACACTGCCTGTCAGCTTTCGTTGCCTGAAAAATACAATGAATACTGGTTAGTCATGATTTGACCGCAAGCATAGCCTGGTGGTAGAGTGTTCGCTTCGTAAGCGGAAGATCGTGGGTTCAAATGCCGGCCGAGTCATACCAAAGACTTTAAAAATGGTATTCAGTGCTTCTCTGTTTGTGCATCTTCGCTTAGCACTAGATCAAGAGTTGGACTGAGGGTAAGCGGTCTTCGGACCAGGGATAGTAGTCACACCCACTCCTACCTTTGGCTTGCAGCAAACAAAAGAGGAGCCTTCGGGTTCCCTCCGACTGCAGTCGAGCTACGACATTCGTTCTTGTTTTGCTAATACGTAAGGATATGCTTCCATCATCATATCATATCATCATATCATAAATTTATTTAAAGTAGGCTAAAAAAGGAATAGCTAGATTATAGCTAATTAAAGCCTACTATTTACAATTTACATAATTTACAATTTGAAAATTTGAAAAACCATAAAAATGCATGCTCTATACAGTACAAAAAAATTAGTTGCCCAAAGAGAACAGCAATTATTCAAGTACAATAATAATTTTGCCTTTCAAAATACAATAACTATCTAGCTAAGGACGTCTCTGTGATCCGCTTATTTGAAAACACAACTTGATATAGGTGCTTAGTATAGGTCCACATTTGTTCTCTCGGTTGCTATCGGAAGTTTCAAACTGTGAGCAGTTTTTTACATAAACAATAGACCTTTTCCCGAGTCTTGATTTCAATTTGATAAAACAAAGGAAAAACCTTTTCACAGTTAACGAAATCAACAATCCATTTTATTAGTTTCACATGTTGGGACTCAACTACCTTGGTCTTATTTCCATGAAGGGACCTGGGAAAAGTCTGCTAGCTTTGTTTATTATACTATCACCTCGGATCGAATTGTTCAAATAGATATTTTCACTTGGAGAATACACACAGTGTGCTCATGAAAGGTCACGTGCAACTATAGCAACAATTTCAATGCTATTTGCTTTCCCTTGCTTTCTTGCTTCTACAGTGCACGCCTTGCAAACATTCACATTGTTTTTTTGCCTAAGAATTCTTGAGGATAAATTTGGTTTATGAAGAACTCTCGGGACGACTGCACTTTAGCGGACCATCTTTATGTCATATCTCTCGGGAACGTGTTTGAACAAATACCCTACTAGCCTCAACTATACCCTACCTTACCCTAACTAACCCTAACTTACCCTAAATAACCCTACCTTACCCTCCTAACTAACCCTAACTTACCCTAAAGGCCTCTTTTCCAAAACCTAACCCTGACCCAAACCCTTACCCCATGACACATAACTTGCCCATATTGAAAGCTGGTCCGCTAAAATGCAGACCAACCGAACTTTCCTTTAAATAAAATTATAGTCTTTCATAATACCATTTAAATCAGAATGTGAAGAGTTCTTGTCATTTTAATTTAAGTATACTTACCGTCTGTTTTTAGAAAGAAAATTCGACACAAACACCCGCAGGGTGTCTCAAGAAAATAGCGTTTCGACGTTTGAATAAATATTAAAAAATAACGATACAAAGAACGGTCTCCATGGAAAGACAATCCTTCCCTAAGATCTTAAATTAATTTTAGACACCAGAATCTTGCAAATCCACTGAATATCCACGGAGCTAGAAGCTCTTGAAGTTAAAGTTAGAGCGAAAGCTGAAACCAGAGGCCTCTCCATAGTATTTGTAGTGAATGTAGCATAGGGATGTCGTTTATTTTCTTTCGGATTTTGATAACCAAACTTTCTCGAACATGAATTCAAGCGTATGGATTGCTTTAAGAAATTCTGTTGAGCAAAGTCTGAAAAAGCAAATTTTGACAATGGTTACAAGAATTACAATACTTTCGAAATCCTATTTGGTTTGCTTTGATATTAACGAGAGATATGGCATTGGATAGCCTTCCTTTACCTCGATTTTGGAGCTTTTACGCATAACAGGTCGCATTGGGGTCTCTGGTTTCAGCTTTCGCACAAACTTGATCTTTAATAGCTCATAACTCAGTGAATTTTCAGTGGATTTGCAAGATTCTTGTGTCTAAAATTAATTTAAGATCTTAACATGGAGCCTGTTCATTTTATCGTTATTTTTCAATATTCAANGATAGCCTTCCTTTACCTCGATTTTGGAGCTTTTACGAACAACGGGTCGCATTGGGGTCTCTGGTTTCAGCTTTCGCACAAACTTGATCTTTAATAGCTCATAACTCAGTGAATTTTCAGTGGATTTGCAAGATTCTTGTGTCTAAAATTAATTTAAGATCTTAGAAATAGGGGTATCTTAACATGGAGCCTGTTCATTTTATCGCTATTTTTCAATATTCAATCAAACGTCAAACAATTTTTTTGGGACACTCTACATTAGTAAATAACTGTACCTATTGTATCCACAATGTTTTGGAACGTATGACAAAACCCAGGTAAATTCAATATCAATATATAAAACAATATCATACTACCTTCCAGCAGTAACATCAATATTGTAAAGTAGGGATGGTATCATCTTCCCCATGTGAATATCGTCCCAAATGTTCACCTAAAAGACAACATTTATTTTCAAAATATTTTTTCTGAGAAAAATCTGATAATAACGGCTCATGGAGTGTCAAATTTTTATCATGATTGTTAGTATTAATTGGAGGAGAGAGGCAACAATTTTGCTACTTTAGGCAAGTACAGTAAAACCCGCACACAAGAACCTATGTTTTTAAAATCAGCTTGTTTGGGTTCTATGTAGGGGTATTGCAAAATCAGGGTATAGGTTCTTAAATATTGAATATAAACAACTTTAAGTGTTCGAGGGTCCAGGACCCCCTGGCGAAAATAAATGGGACAATCAATTGGGGAAGATTTTGAACTAAACGTGGCTTTGGCACATATAATATAAATGACGTTTTTAGGATTCTAGGGTGGGTGTAGTGTAGAGGTATAGAGGTAGGCAAATTATTTTTATATTCAATCTATACAATTTAAGATGGTGCTAATTTTTTTTTTGTATACGATTATTTGTGAATTTTTTTTTTCCTCTTAAAGAACCTTTTTTTGTAACTATACATTTTTCAGTTTTTTTTTCTTCTATTTAGTAGTAGTAGTAAATTTGGTTTCCCTTCTTTTTCATTGTAATTTTATCTCGCTAAATTCTTTGTAACTCACACATTCTGTATATAAACAACTTGATAACAACTGCAAATGCTGCGCTACATCTTCATAACAAATGTACAATATAACTACAGTATATGGAGCAATAAGACTCGCTATCTATACCTGTGAGCCAATTGAAATAGACTTTCATAATATTGTTAAAGTTCATGACTGAATTGTTTTTTTTTTGTGAATCAAATTCTTTTAATATGAACCTGAACAGAAAATCAGGGTGAAAGGTTCTGGTTAGAAATCCCAAATTTCAGGCCGTAGGCTCTCAATAAATGAGGGTTCTATATGCGGGTTTTTACTGTAGTGCAAAACGAATTTCCATCTAACAGTGGTTGGCATGATGCATGTGCATGATGAATGATTTTCTGGACAAAAATGTCTCCAAAATGTACAACAATTCCAAAGACCTCAATAAAGTTCATGCAACTTTTCTGCCTTAAAGCAAAGCACATCTTAAGATTTTAGGAGAATAAGTACTTGAAAATTATAACTTTAAAAAGTTAACCATTTAAATCATGGGAGGTCTCTTCTAGTTCAACTGACGGCACTCCTCTTGTTTTGTTATAAACATGTTATATTTTTACTGTATATACGGTATATATAGTGTATCATTTTGAAGAGGGCCTAACTACTCGAAGAAAACAGGCATCTGTTTGGTCTTTTGCGCTTTTTTAGTTTCTTTCAGTGCTAATATGCTGACTAGTTTCGCTCACTAGGGCATCTTCAGAGCAACTGATTAATTCCAAGTATCTACCTCTATTTATAGGAAACTATATGTCCATATAAGGTTGATTAATTTACATATGTAATTTTGTCCTTATAAGGTAAAAATGTTCTTGTTGTAGGTTGTTGTTGTTGTTCTCATTGTTTTCAGTTGAGTCGTGGTTGTTTTAAGGATCGGTTCTTGTATCATTGTGTTGTATTTTCTGCTTTGTCCTTTGACGTCAAATTGTCTTTCATCGTTTTTGAGCTTCACTTTTCCAATTTGTTTCGGTGCTTCTTGTCAGTGGCCGATGCCCTGAATCTAAAGCTACCTCAGGTGCACCTTTACCTTTATAAATATATATATTTATATATACATAACTATATCTGGTTATATAACTATAACAGTTAATCAAACTGACTCAGAGCAATATTTGGCCACCTTAAAAATTCCTTGACTGGCAGTTGCCCTCAACATCCCATTGCCTAACATCCTTGTAAGCAATTATTTTATATAAAATAATGTATATGAACCTGCAAATCGTCCTTGACAGTCTTCCTGACAACACCTTGTAAGCCTTTGATACCATATGCTTTTAGTCTATGAATAGAAATTGTATGTATGATCAAATCACATGATTTTTCCTCTCTTTTCCTGAAGATACCCTAAAATGTTTCTGGAAGATAGTGACACTTCCTAGTAGATTGACAATCACAGATTTTGAGCATGCTTTTAAATATTCAATTTTTCCTATGATTCAAAGACATAGATCAATCTTGCGGAGTGGTTTTAAAAGGTACTGTATATCACCTATAAGACCGACCCCAGGGGGATGGTCATTAGTATTCATTGATGGGTATTTGCCCCTCATAGGGGCGGATTTTGCAATATAAATTCTCTAAAACGGGGTGTCATTTTGGTAAAATCTTCCTTAAAAATGTATGAAAATGCAATATTTACTGAAATTCTATTGTTGAAGGTATTACATCATCAAAATAGTGGGTTGGTCAACCTTTACATTATCAAAGAAATGGGCTGGTCATCAAAAACTCGGGAGCACACCCCCTAGTACAAATGTGGGTCAAGTATCCCCCTGGGTCCAAAGACCAAATGGTTCCTGGGAAATGAAAGCATCCAAAGTAAACAACAAATACTACTCACTTCTTCCTTATTTCTTCATTTTGATTACTGCTCCAGCACATTTCACTGAACTTTGAAACAAAGAAATCATAGCGTCGGTGGTAAGATGGTGTGTCTTCTTCTATGTTTGCAAATTTTGTAAACTGCAATTGAAAAAGAACAACAAGTTAGTAACAAGATGCCTCTAAAAACATAACGTGCCATCCACTTGATTGTCAGTCACAGCAATGATCTGCAAGTGCAAAATGACGACAGGATTAATTTTAGCCCAAGAACCATGAACAACCAAAATTACTGCATGTAAAATACCTGGAATTTGCCTCTTGTTTTAGCTTTTTACTTTGATCATAGCTACCTTGCTGCACCAAAAGATTTTTCTATTACCCCCCCTGCTTTGCAATCAAGTAATATTTTGAAAACAAATAGTTGTGCAATGTATCTATCTATCAATCTAACTAATACTGCACAAACCTATAAAATATAGGTATTATCCACAGGTTGGTTAATTGATTAATCGATTAGATAGTAAGATAAAGAAATCATATAAAAAGCAATTAGTAATTCATGTTGAATCATTGTAAGTAGGCAAAGTAGGCAGGCAGCTCCTAAAAGTCAATAATGGAACACGAACACATTGTTCCAGAGCCTTGAGACACACATGACAAAATGGAATATATATGGTCATATTTAGTTTTACATTATTTGGTTCCAGAACTATTTTCCTTAGTATTGTATATATATGTATTTCAAGATTTCAAGATATTGCAATGAATTTTACAAATCTATGTATGATCACAAACATCTGTGCTAGGTGAGTTTCATACCTCATCTATAGATAAAATACTCCACAAATCAAATGCAAATTTTGTAAAAAAAGCTCAGAAGCTCAATGGCTGCTTTTGATCAATATGTATTTGATAAATCATTAGACAGATACAATTCTACAATTTTTCTCAATACCTTCAAAATAATTTACTTACTGACGAGGTTGCAGCAATCTGCAGATCAGGTTGTGAAGACTCCAACAGTGTGTTAACCATTCTAAGGAAACTTTCGACAAACATGTTGAGACTAGAGGATCTGCATGCCAGTAGCAAATGATCCATGGCTTGTATTGAGATCAGCACAAACCTTCAATGATAATAACACTGAATTTCAAGAATTTTGATCTTTCATGAAAGACTATGGAGAAAGACTGAAGTATTGTTTGCGACTTTTCTTGTGCTTTTATGTGCACTGAAAACATAGGTATATACCGGATGAGTTAGAAAAAACGTGGGGCGTTTAACAAGCCATATTTTGGTGAACAACAATTCAAATCGGGAGTCTTGAAGATTCATATAGCAGAAGAAGAATTGAATTAGTTATAAAAATTTAGTTTGTTAAATTCGGTCATTTCCTTCTTTATTTATTTGCGATTTCGTGATATAGGCATTTTGGTGAAAAGTATCGCTAGTAAAAGAACTTTCAGCTTGCTAGCAATGACAATTTAAATGACTAGTCCCCAAGGGATAAAACATAAATAACATTAGTTTTTCCTTTTGTGCTCTAACACAATGCATGTGTTGTTTCAATTATTTTGGTAGAGATATATACAGTTTGTTTGTCATGGTTTAGAAGGTCACATGTGCATGAATATGAATCTAATTGAAGGCCTATTTTACCAATCTTGCGAAACACCATTTTACTAAAATCGCTCGTAATTATGGAACGGAAAGACCGATTTCAACCAAATAAATTTTCACATCTAACTTTGCCTTTTTCATAAGCAATGATTTTTAAAAAACAAATTTGCGAATTAAATTGTATCAATAAAAATTGGCAAACACCCCAAGTTTTTTCTGACTCACCAGGTACATAATTGTGATTTTACTAAATAAATCTGCTTGCGAAATGCAAGAAAAAGAGCTTAAAACACTTGATCATCATAAAAAAATCTCACACAGAACAATACGAAAGTTAACACTTATCTCCCCTCCAGTTTCAAAAATCTATTTGATAGGCAGTCAATTACGCATGCGTATATCTCTGTGTACTATGTGTCTGTTCACTTGTGACTTCGCTCTGTAGCTCTAACATTCTGTCAACTCATTCAGATATTATTTCTTTGATAGTTTCATTTCTTTGAAGTTTCTTTGCAACCTCAATCGACACTTTATCGGGAGTTTCAGTGAATTTTCAATTTTTACATAACATTAACAAAATACATCTTCAGTTTGGGTTGTTAGGCCTGGCAATTTTGCTTCAACTGATTGATAGTAAGGTTTTATTTGTTCACGGATGGATCAAGGGGCGTTTGAACTTGAAAATAACCAGCAAAGGTGTAACAGTCTTAGGGGTCATCAACAAAAGATTTTCGCCCCTGCTATCGGATTTTGTCCGTTAAGGGGGGCGGGGGTCTCACCTGAATCCGTTAAGATTGTCATTTTGGGGATGTAAAAATCCTGAAAAGACATACAATTTATCCGTTAAGAAGGGGGGGAGGGGGTTCGGATCTTAACGGACAAAATCCGTTAACGGGGATGAAAATCTTGTCGATGACCCCTTAGTAAACTTGGTTCTTTCTGTCATTTACAGTGTGTTTGTCTCCAACATATCTATCGATTTGGCATCTATGAATGAAATGGGCGTCAAAACGTTGAAACAAAAACACACATATAAGCATGCGTGGCGGACTGCCGGTCAAATAGTCAGTTCACAAAAAATACAGCTTTAGACTACAGTCTTTTCACTTACTTGTAAGAGGTATCATCTGCACATTTATTGCCTTGGGATCACCACTGTTTAAAAATGTGTTTCTTATTTATAACTCTTGAGAGAGAATTGTGCATTGTTCACTGTCAGAAGATCCTTGAGGGTTTTAGGCCATTTTTCGCACATTTCGCAGCATAGGAACTACAAATATTCCTGAGGGTATCTGTTGTCAACATGAAACTAGCCTAGCCCTCAACAGATTAAGCTGATTAGAGGCGACTCTAGGCCGTTCGCTTTTCGCTGTTTTGTTTGGTTAAATTTACTTACCCTGTTTTCCGACGATACAAATAATTATTGAGCTTGGAGTAGATGTAGTCGCCAATTCGATCCAGTTTTTCAGGTGCTGACAGAGTGTAAAACGTCAGTTTCTCCATGTTTGAATTGACTAGGCCCAACTGAGGGTTTGGAGGATAAATTTTGTCAACAAGTCTCTTGTATCTTGGCCTTAAATTTCCAAAGCAGGAACAAACGCTTTGAGTTGCCATTATCGGATTCTATGTTGTGCAGGCTGTTTTCTGTTCACTTTAATTCTTTACAGCGTACATTTCAGAGCACATTTTGCCAAGGATTTGAAAGTTTAGTTGCCTTCGTCTTTCATGTGGGGACCAGACTGCCAGATGTTTTTATTCAATTCTACTTCCACCTTAACGAGCTGTCCCTTTTGGGTGAGCCTCGTTCTCAAAATAATTCGAAATTGCAAAAAAGTGAAAGAAATTTTTCATTTTTGGGGCAAAACTCTAAACTCTAATAAATAATCACTATATTGAAGTAGCTCTGGGGCGCACATTAAAGACAAATGACGGATATATAGCGCCTAGTTTAAAAATAGGACAGAAGATGTCTGAGTGGCTTCATTTTCCAGTACATTTGATAATCTCTCGAGGTCATCAAATACAATGGAATACAATAGGCTATATTTGGATTGCCCAGGACCCTGATTTAAGTCGCCTTATATCCGTCATTTGTCTTTAAGGGGGTACGGGGTTGAGCTGCCCTCCAAAAATTTCTGAATCGGTCCTAGATGTAAAGGACCTTGGTGTTTTTGTAGATAATAAACTTACGTTTGATAAACAAGTTGCTGAATGCGTGAAGAAGGCAAATGGACTCGAAAGTGTACAGGTACAGCGCAGAGCCACGAAATTAGTTAAAGTGATGAAGGACAAGTCGTACGGTGAACGATTACGATTATTAGACCCCGGGGGGGGGGGTACATGACTTGTGAATGGACGGGGGTCTGCCGCCCGGTTTTCAGAAAGCCACCCACTTTTATGATGAATTTTGGTGGAAAACCACCCATTTTTAGCCATTTTTTGGCGATTTCAACCAAACCGACCCATGTTAATGGGAAATCTGCCGAAAAGTTACCCTTGTTTAGTGAATTTTGGGCCCAAAAACCCACCTATATGGGCCGCACATACCCGTAGTATATCAACATGTTATGTACCCCCCTCCCCCCGGGTATTAGACTTACCATCACTCGAGTACAGAAGAGAACGCGGAGATATGATTTTGACATTTAAACTACCAACTGGGTTTATGGACACTGACCCGTCCTTGCTCTTCGAATTGAACCAAAACACTACAAGAGGACACAACCTAAAGCTCTTCAAGAAACGGTGCAACCAAAACGTTCGCAAAAACTTTTTCACGCAACGAGTCATTAATGACTGGAACAATTTATCGAGTGAAAATCATCAACTGCTCGACAGTGCATCAATTTGAACGAGCATATGATCGACTTAAACACGTAGACAGATTCATTTACACTTAGATGCAGTCACGTGATAGAACATAACAGGGCTTTATAGGTCTCACGACCTTCCACTCCCTTAACTACTTATATTATTATTATTATTATAAATCATTTTGGCAAAATGTTAATTTTTCGGGAAAATATCGGTCCTCGACAAAGTTTGAATACTTCATAGTCATACGACTATGGATAATTCGAACAAAAGTTGGTCCGATTTTTTAATGTTTAGGGCAGAAGTCGGTCCACGACTACAGTTCGATTTAAAATTTGTAACACATAAAACAAAACATCTTCAATCGCTAATCAGTGGTGGGGCCACGGGGGTTAGGGAAAGTCTTAAAGGAGTAGAGAAAGAAGAGGTATAGATAGGGTAGGGAACATATTCCCTCGAACTCCAAAAAAGGAGTGAATTTTTCTTTTTTGGTATTAAATCGTACTCACGTTCCAAGAATAACGGTGCATATAAAACCTATATGCACCGTTATCGATACTATACCAGAGGAACATATTACCTCGACCTCCAAAATAGTGGTGAATTTTTCTTTTTAGGCACTAAATCGTACTCACGTTGTAAGGATCGGTGTATATAAAATCTACCGGGTGCGCCAAAAAAAACTATCCACGTTTGAAAAATCGTAGTACCTAGAGTACTGGATGGATTTAAATGAATCAAAGTTTGGTTGATAGCAGAAAGACTGAAGTATTTTTGTGATTTTTCTCATATTTTTATGAGTACAGATAATACAGCTAAATTGGAATTTAAGAAAATTCTGTGTTTGCAAAATGCGCGAAAAAGGGCCTAAAACACTTGATCAAATCTTACAGAAATTTCTCACACCGAACAATGCAAAATTACAGTTTTTAACGGGTATCGGCGGATGTCGTCTGCATTTGTATTGCCATGGGATTGAAAATCTTTAGTATTTCTTCAAGAATTCATTTCCTATAACGCGGGAGAGAGATTAAATGCTCTTGCATCTTGTTCTATGCGGGAGATTTCATACGATTTGATCGAGTGTTTTAGGCCTGTTTTCAGCCATTCGCAACAAACGAATTTTCGTAAAGTTGAATTTATCTATGTTTTCTCTGCTGATAAAAACACGAGAAAAATCACAAAAATACTTCAGTCTTTCAGCTATCAGCCAAAATTCAATTCATTCAAATCCATCTAGTACTCTAGGTACTACGATTTTTCAAACGTGGATAGTTTTTTTTGGCGCACCCGGTATACACACCGTTATCGTTACTACACCAGGGGAAAATATTCTCTCGACCTCCAAAATAGTGGTGAATTTTTCTTTTTAGGCACTAAATCGTACTGACGTTGTAAGGATCGGTGTATATAAAATCTATACACACCGTTATCGTTACTACACCAGGGGAAACTATTCCCTCGACCTTCAAAAAAGTGGTGAATTTTTCTTTTCTGGCACTAAATCGTACTCATGTTCTAAGAATAACGGTGTATACAAAATCTATATACACCGTTATCGTTACTACATCAGAGGAACATATTTCCTCGACCTCCAAAAAAGTGGTGAATTTTTCTTTTCTGGCACTAAATCGTACTCATGTTCTAAGAATAACGGTGTATACAAAATCTATATACACCGTTATCGTTACTACATCAGAGGAACATATTTCCTCTACCTCCAAAAAAAGGGGGATTTTGAACTGGGGAATGTATATTTCATTAAATCTATGCTATACGTTTTCTGCAGATTAGACCACGCATCACTGAATTTTTTGCAGTTTTCAGTGAAATGTAGAGAGAAAATTTCAGAGAAAGGTTCAGTACGCTTGCCGTTTTACCGAGGCCCAAAAAGTACTTTCTACCAGGCGGAAAACTCCGCGAGTAAACACCACTTTCAGCCATCTGATTGGCTTGAAGAAAGATTTGCGGGAAAAGGTTTAAATATATCTGAAGGGCAGCCAAGCCCCAGTAGCTTTGGGCCTATTTATGTGAGTGTAGCTTTGTCCAAGCTTTGGAAGCTCTCCATGAAATGCAAGAAGCGCTGCTTGACCAAGGCCTAAGGCCTTACGATTGTGCAGTGTTTATATGAACCACTCGTTGGCTCGAGCAGGAGTCAGTCTATTGAGGATCGTCACATATTGCTCAGAGTTTAAAATCAATTTAGCAATATCACTTTGTTCCCTTCCCCTTCGCTAAATTACTGAGGTCTCTACTCTATACTTTAACACAGGATAACAACAAATCCTAAATTTCAATATTTCCACATTTTTAACCTTACTATACGCTAAAATCACATTTATCGCAAAGTACTGTACGGAATCACGGACCACGGAACTGCGGAACATATAAAGAAACCTCGCGAAGGAGAGTAGTATGCACCCAAGATAACAACAATTCTTATATTTTATTATTTCCACATTTTTAATCGTACTATTTCCACATTTTTAATCGTACTACTTCCACGCTCAAATCACTATTATCGCAAATAAAATACTGCATATTCCAAAGAAAATGTCCAGATTTTGTCGGCTGCTGTGGAAGAGCCCTATGCTCGATTTCTTTATACAGAGACAATATACTAACTGAGTGGGCTACCAAAATAATTTTTTACCATGATCCTTTGCATTTCAGCATAGGATAGGGCTCAAATCTTTCAAATCTTTAAAAGGTGGGTGTAAAATTCTATTACATTTTTCTTTGAATTAAATGGTTTGAACGGAACTTAGGGTACTTTGCTGTAAATCTGTCGTGGAAATTTTTGATATCTTTATTATTTTCAATATGGCGGCGTTTTTATTTTTATTGAAAGAATTCATGGAAAATTTGGAAAAAATTAAAATCGCCATAAATCCTAAATAAATAGAGGAAAAATGATATAATCTTCAAGAAAACCATATTTTATGTTATGAAGGTCTACAATATGGTGGCAAGCAGAAATCTGCCGCTCTTCTGGTTTAGGATTTAGAAATTTGATGACGTCACAGCCTCAAATATATTAAATGCTGCCATCTTTAAAAACATCTAGATATAAAAAAATGTCCATGACAGATTTACAGCAAAGTACCCTAAGTTCCTTTCAAGCCATTTAATTCAAAAATGAAAAATGTAAAATGTAAAGAAAAATGTAAAGAAAATGTAAATGTAAAAATGTAAAAATGTAAAGAAAAATGTAATGGAATTTCACACCCACATTTTTAAAGATTTGAGCCCTATGCTTTGCATTTCAATTCAACATGAGACGCAAAGGATCATGGATTCCATGATGCTATCTTTAGCGCAANAATAGAGGAAAAATGATATAATCTTCAAGAAAACCATATTTTATGTTATGAAGGTCTACAATATGGTGGCAAGCAGAAATCTGCCGCTCTTCTGGTTTAGGATTTAGAAATTTGATGACGTCACAGCCTCAAATATATTAAATGCTGCCATCTTTAAAAACATCTAGATATAAAAAAATGTCCATGACAGATTTACAGCAAAGTACCCTAAGTTCCTTTCAAGCCATTTAATTCAAAAATGAAAAATGTAAAATGTAAAGAAAAATGTAAAGAAAATGTAAATGTAAAAATGTAAAAATGTAAAGAAAAATGTAATGGAATTTCACACCCACATTTTTAAAGATTTGAGCCCTATGCTTTGCATTTCAATTCAACATGAGACGCAAAGGATCATGGATTCCATGATGCTATCTTTAGCGCAATCGTCTATTGGAAAACAGCATTCCTGCCGGGAATAGAACCAGGGACGTTCAAGGATTATTTCGTATGCAATTGAAACATTGAATGCCCAGATTCTGAATTACCGTAAAAGCTCTATTTAGCCCCCCCCCTCTCTATAAAGCACCCTCTCTAATAAGCCCATCCCTTCTGATTCAAAATTATGAACAAGCCCCCCCCCCACATATATCAAATGCGAGAGGATACCGAAGATTTTCCGTTTACTAGATAAAAGAAGTTTGGATGTTAATTTTGATTTGGTTTGAGGTTAAAACTGTGTTGAATATGTGTATTTGACTCGTAAAAGTGTATGCTGACTCGGCAAAATATGAGGTAAAAGACCTAAAAGCTATCGTTTATATCCTTGTCATCTGACTTTGTGATCCCCCCCCTCTAATAAGCCCTCCTCTCTTTAATCCCACCTCTTGAGTCTCTGAAATTAAATAAGCCCTCCGGGGGCTTAATATAGCTTTTACGGTAGTTAAGAAATACCCAAGGCAGGCGTTTACGGTAGTTAAGAAATACCCAAGGCAGGCTTTTACATTCGATTTTGAAGAAAGAGGTATTAACACTTAAGTTGAAGCCCCTACTTTATGAAATAGGAAAATCTAGAATAACTGAAAATAATTCTCCTTCGTAACGACAATTTGAACGTGCGAATCTTCAGGTAAAATCAGCATCAAAAATCAAGTCAATAATTGAGGATTTTTTATACAGGGTGTTTCAGAAAAACCGCAGCCCAACTTCAATTGAACATTTTAAAAAAGCAATAAGATTTGAATAGATGTAATGTATACCATCTGAAAGCACGATCTTTCTTCTTTCCAATAATATGCTGTTTGGCCACATTAATTGAATTAGTCATAACTTAATTGACATTTTAGTAAGTATGGCCGATTTTAGATGCAGGAAAGTGGTAAGACATTTACATAGGCGAAAACCGAGCGATCTTTGTGAGAGCTTATTATATCTTTTTCAATTAATTTGTCTCATGGAATGTATGTTTGTTTGTTTGTATTTTTGTTTGTATGTATAATATGTATGTTTACTACCTAAGGGCATCACCTTAAGTGCTTCTAGGCCGAAAATGTTTTCACAAAATCTGTTTTGTAACTTTTTACGATAGAAAAGGTCTTCATTTTGCTCTTACAGCATGCTGCATCTAAATAGGCCTTACTTACTAAAATATCAATTAAATGATAAATAATTTCATTAATGTATCAAAATTGCATATCATTGAAAACAAGATAGATTGTGCTTTCAGACGTTGTATATTACATCTATTCAAATCTTACTAATTTTTGAAAATTCTCAATTACAGTTGGGTTGCGTTTTTCCTGAAACAATCTGTATTGTGTAGTCATAGTGTTATGAGGATAAGATTTTTGTTGTTGTTGGTGTTGTTGTTGTTGTTGCTGTTGTAGTTGTAAAATCGAGAAAATTTTGAAGAAGTTTTGCTTGAAACTTACTGTATCGTTTGTCTTCAATTCAATTTCTGCCGATACGCTGCTTCAAGTTTTTAAATTCTCGTTTGATTCCTTGACGGATATCAGCCATACCAAGACCATATACAAACGGATCAACGAATGTATTTAGCATCGCGAGGACAAGAAACGCTTGTTTTACCTTGTTTTCTTTTTTTCGATCGAATAAATTGTAAAAAAACAGACAAGCCGATGGCAGCATGCACACAACATACAAAATGACAACAACGCTTGCTGCAAAACTCAATTTCAATTGTCTTCTCGTTGAATCATTTTTCTCTTTCTGTTCGCCAAACGTATTGTGAGGAACAACTCTCAGTTTTGTGCGAGAAAGCCTGTACAAGCAAACTTGGACGAATATCAGGACAACTGCAGACACTAGTATTGTGGTCATATAGACCCACAGGACGCGTACATTGTTGATCAATACCAGTTGCGAGTTGTTGGGCTCATTTGGATGCAATGCCAGCAAGCAACTTGAAATGCTAGTTACCCATACAGCTCCGACAGCGAAGTTTGCCCTTGAAGGAGTAACAATCGTATAGAAGCGTAAGCTGTGAATGCAAGCAATATAGCGTTCAATAGCTAATAGGATTATGAAGCCACTGGAAGCGATATGAGTTTGAGTTGCTATTAGCGCTGTAATTTGACGCAACGCTTGGCATGACTGAGAAGTAACAGTTAGTTGTAAGCCCAGGCCAATAAAGGCAACAATCCCTGCTCCTAGAATTTGTAAGTTATCTGATATTGAGAGGCATAGCAGAATCTTGTGCCTTGGCAAAGCTAATCTGAAGCGAACTATGAGTACTCTTATGATCAAGAAATGTAAGGGTGTTGCAACTAAGGAAAGGAACGCTAAGAAATAGGTTGATATTGGTGGAAAACACATAAAAGTGGGTGTAGTTGTGATATTTGACATTATGTATTACCTTCGTGACTATTAGCACACAAGGATCACTCACAGTATTGTTTGCCTATAATTTTGTTTCGCTGTGTTCTTGTTGTATTTTAGATACTTGTTTTGTTTTCCCGTCCTTGATTAGTAGATGTCCTTGTTGCACTTTAGGATCTTTTACTGTAGTGTTTGTCTATGCTTTGGTGTTGATAAATCCTTGTTGCCTTTGATGTCTTTCTATTTTCTTTTATTATTTTATTCCTTTATTTCCTTACAATTAGGCGGACGTCTTCAATTCTTAACCCTTTTCTGTAGTATTCAGCTCTTTCTCTTTTGATATTCCGCTATCAACGTAATTGTTCGTAAAATTCTCAGAATTAGTTCGAATATTCTGATTCAAGATGAGACATTACCATCGAAATTCTGCCGAAATTCTTTAACCAGTCAAGCAACGGCGTCCAATGAAATGAATATTTTACACAAGAAACAACGATTTTTATTGTTCACCTATTATCCCACTCACCACATTAGCAAAAAAGCAGCTAAAATTCTGGATTTCAAAAATGCACGTTAAGCTATGACCTTTCCCTGTCAACACCTTTGCAAAAGCAGCTGAGACCATGGAGCAATGCGGACACCTTTATTTCGAATTAATTTTTCATCCGCGGCTACTACCTTAAACGGCTGCTACTCCGAAGAGGTTGATTACTCCGCTCGCAGTTAAGGTAGTAGCCGCGGAAAAAAAATTCCTCCAAAATAAAGGTGTCCACATTGCTCCATGCTGAGACTCTCAAATTCAGAATTTCTCTTTAAGCCATAGTCATAAGAGAAGGACTTCTCTTATGACTATGTTTAAGCTATCGCCTTCCCATTTCTGTACGATGCTTCCGACCTGCATCACTTCAAAACACATCTTTTTTTGGATTGAACCAAATGAGAACAAATAGACAAGCCGATGGTAGCATGCACACAACATACAAAATGATAACAACGCTTGCTGCAAAACCCAATTTCAAATGTCTTCTGGTTGAATTATCCTTGATTTGATTTGATGTGATTTTATATTCTTTAACCACGGTAACCCCGTCAGCTAAGGCTGCTTTTCAGGGGGCCGTGCCAAAAAATACAATTTACAATTTAATACATATGAAACTAAAACGTTAATAACCTAATTACAAAACTAGAAACTAGAAATAAATACATTATGGTCATACTCATAATCGACGTTTAAAAGCATAAAGAGAGGGTGCTTGCTTGACCTCAGGTTCAAGATTATTCCAAAGGTGCGCACCACGATACGAGAATGATTTCTGCCCATTTGTCGTTTTCATAAGAGGGACGCGTAAGTCAGTCTCAAAGTTTCTTCCCGTGAAGAGTTTTTTGAAAAAAGATTCGAGAGATACGTAGTTGCAAGACCATTTATGGATTTGTAAACGATGCTCGCGGTCTCTCGTTTGATAATTTCATTGATAGTTTAGCTTCTGTATCAGGGCATCAGCAGGTGCATCATAACTGCTATTGGTCACAATTCTGGCAGCGCGATTTGTAA
>REGM01000347.1:233712-266356 GCA_004194415.1 Aurelia aurita
AGTTTTATCTAAAATTCTGGTTCAAATACAGCAGTCATATAGGTAACTATTAAGGCTAGTATCCAGTCAGTCACTTTTGTAAGCGGAGGGATAACAATACAACATTTTTATTTTTTATTTCTATTTCTACCTGGCATTCAAATGTAGTTTTAGGACACTGAGAAGCTAAGCTTATCGAAGCAGTGCCCTGGTCCTTCCTCTCGATATGATCACACCTAATGATTCCTTTAACCTGGAATTACAGAGAGTTGGCAACTCTCCTTACTCTACGCAGCAGATTTGACCGGAAAAGAATTCGAACCAGCAACCTTCAGATTACGCACTACCACTGAGCAATCCCCACAGTTAAAACATTTCTGTAACTGTAAACTACCGTAGCTCAAAATAGGCTTCTTCTAGCTGTGACCATATAATCTTTCTTCTGAAGGTACGTAGACTTGCTCCAAGTCTGTTTTTTGTTTAGTCAATATGTGTGAAGGACAGTTCTTTCTGGCTAACTTGCGAAGGAGAAAGGAAAATTGGAAAAGAAAACTATGCGTCTCTCCTGTTTTCCTGTTTCTCCCTCGCAGAGGTAATCCATTGAAGTGATGACATGAAATTACTGTTCTGTATCGACACTGACTAAACTAGGATAGACTTGGAGCAAGCCTAGCAGGTACACGACGTTGATCAGGTGTAGAATTACTTTAATTGTTTTTTTTTTCATTACTTTATTCTAAGTAGGCTGGAAAGATTTCTAGCTATATTACAGCCAATTTAGGCCTACTGTGCATGCCGCATCCAGGCATGGGACCCATAGTTCAACGTCCCTTCCGAAGGACGGCAAAGTGAGTTGCTTGGTCAGGCATCTGGAAGGTCACCCATCCGGATTTTGACCTCACGCAACCAAGCTTAACTTCAGTTACCTAACTGAACTGTATAAGCCGCTCGGCCACTCACCCCACTGTTTATATAGACAACAAAACAAGGTTAGATGACATGTCACTGCGGCATTCGGAAATGGTTTCTTGAGCTCGCGAAATATACAAAAAATTAAAGAACGCCGGTCAACCAGCATCCTTTGCCGTCACGCTTTGCAGAGAATGTTGTCATATTAAAATGGCCGCCGCAGTCGAAAGGCAACAAGCGAAGCGCGCAAAGGATGCTGGTTGATTGGCGTTCTTTAAGCAACAACTGAGCAATGATGTAACTGAAGTAGGTTAGTCTCCTTTACTTTACTTACCTTGTTCTTAGCTTTTCTTGGCATCTTATATTCACTTGTTGTTGGCTGACTAACTGAACGTATCCTTAAAAGATAATTTTGAAAATTAAGAGTCAATTCATGCTGTGTATCACATGACCATAATATTCAATGACGCAATAATGCTTGACAATGACTATTGTCATATAAAGTAATAGGTCAGTGCAATAAGAGAGACTCTCTGTTTTTAATCAAATTTTCCATGACAACCTTGAGGCTGAGCATTGTTCAAGCTTACGAGCACTCAGCCAGTTATGTTGAGAAAGTTCAGAAGCTTACACTAGAGATCACAAATGATATTTCAAAGCTTTTGACTGGTCAACGTAATAGCAGAAAACAGGACATACTAGAATGAAAGCCCCGAAATGTCTCCCGTGGGCTTCTAGCTGAGGAGTTGCTATGAAAACGGAAAGAACTGTCATAAAAGTTTATGTATATGGACTGGTTAAGCATTCATGAGGAAGGTACTACTCTTTTTTTTACTTTTTATTGTTTACCACATATTTCATATTTCATTCTTTTAAGGAGGGTTGCCCTGCAGCAGAACCTGTTTTTCAAGGGGCCCTCCGATAAAAACTTAATTACAATATACAATTATAAATTTGGACTCATTAGAATATAAAAAACCATTATGTTAAAAACCTATTTACAATAATTATACATTATTTACAATGTAAAGAGAAAACTCAACCCTTAATAGACTTTTTAAAACTATTTAGAGAGGATGCCATCTTAGACTCAGCTGGAAGGCTATTCCATAATTTTGCTCCCCGGAAGGAAAAGCATTTTTGCCCTTTTGCCTGTTTTTTTCTTTGGCAACCTTAAATCAGTCTCGGTATTACGGAGGCTACGGGAGGAGCACTCCGAGTTTTTGGTGAAAAGGTTACATAGGTATTGTGGAGCCAACTCTTTGAGCGACTTGAAAACCATCGTTTTGGACTCATTACCAATGAGTTCTTCAATGGTCTTCCAACCCAACTCTTCGATAAGTGGTCTGCCTGGTGTATCAAAGCTGGTATTTGTTATGATTCTAGCAGCACGATTTTGAAGCTTTTGCAACGTTAATTTCTGTAGAACCAGCACAACCCCAAACAGAGCACCAGTATCGAAAGTGGGGCTCAACAATACCTGTGTAAAGAGTTTTCAAACTTTCCTTCGGCAGAAAGAACTTAGCATATTTTAAAAAGCCGACTTCCCTGGAGACCTTGGTAGAAACTGCCTTTATTTGCTCAAATAAAACATTTGTTTATTTGTTTACTTTCAGAAGATTATGTGTTATATCATGGGCGGTAGGAGACGTTTGGATTGCTTTTTGAAAAATGTGTTGGTCATAGGTCGCAGTTATTAAGATTAAATTAGCCGCGATGTTTCCAAGCGGCTTCCTGCTATTTTGTAGCCATTTGACGGTTGACCCAGCAGACATTGATCAGCCCACCCGTCAAATGGCAACAAAATAACAGGAAGCCGCTCTGGAAACATCGCGGCTAATTTAATCTTAATAACTGCAACATATGACCACAACATTTGTCGAAAAGCAATCCAAACGTCTCCTACCGCCCATGGCTATATTTGATTTTTATTCATAGAGTTACAATGATGATAAAAAGTCAAATTTTTACAACGATAATAGAAATAACATCCCGATTTCCTAGTAATGCCACCACTTTAACTTACCCGTATTGGTTCCAAACGTTTTACAGTTTTCTTCACTAATAATAACTCTGTCCCCTGCACCAATGTTCATATCACATAAGTCCATATTGCAAGAGCTGGGATCATCCTTGCCAAATGTGTACTCCCACAAATCATCACCTGAATAAAGAGACACAAAATCCTTGCTAGTAATGTTTTCTTATCCTTTTCAAAAACGTTTCCGCAAATGAGGATCTTTCAGAAAGCAATCCAGGGTTCGACACGTAAAGTTGCCGCATTTGAAAAGTCAGAAAAAGTTTGCTCATAATAGTTAAAATTCTTTACTTAATTGTGATCAAACTATCTTGAGCTATAGTCAAAATTTCCTCCTGATATGGAATGATATTCAAATCAACACTTGAGAAAACATACTTTCAGTGAATGGCTCTAATGACAACCCTAAAAAATCAACTTTGTATTTTCTGAAAGCATATTTCTTCTTTATTTGAAGTCTGAAATCAGAAATCAGAAATCTGAAAATCTTTAGATAAATAACGAAATATGAAATTGAAGAGCACTTGCTAGATGTTCAATAGACAATAATACTAAAGATGACTGCCGCGCAAAGCATGCTGGCAAAAATCTCCCTGACGATTACCTAACCATATAGACATTTTGGTCTGCCGTTTCAACTAGCTAGCTGTGGCTGTGGTAAAGTTCCTACAAGTAATCAATGTAAACAACTCAGAAAATTTTGTATTTTGAACGCGAATCTTTCATTCAAACTTCAATTCGAATCAAAACGTTACTTTTTCTGCTTTGGTAAGGTTTCTTTTCGAACCATGTTGCATTCGAATTCAAGGTCGATTCGAATTCAAGCTAGCTAGTCAAAACGGCAGAACGAAAGTTTTACATCGTCAGGTGGTCGTCAAGGAGCTTTTTATCAGCATGCTTTGCAGCAAAACACAATAGAGTCTTTGGAGCCGCCATCTTTAGCGTTATTGCCTATAGATGTCTGTTTGAAAATAATTTGATGAAAATGAGATGTCATATGAAATTTATTGTTAAACAATTTATGCTTCTATCTAGTTTTGGGGAGTACTTTCGGTGATTTTTGAAACATCGTAACTATGTTCTAGACCACTCTGTCCTGCATACCTTGTTTATTTTCTTTCTTTAGCACAACTTGGCTGAAGCATTTCCTATTTGATTCCCTCTCTTCACTTGTCTTCATCCAAATTTTCTTCTGCCCATTTGAAAGTGACTCTTCTCGAGCCTCCAACATTATTAAGCGATGCCATTTTCGAAAATAATTCATTTCTCTCTCAGTCAAATGATCTACAACAAAACGAAGTCATCCAATTTCAAATAATACGGAGTGAGCCAAGCGAAATCTTCATTTGGAATTAGCACAATCATGACATATTCACCAATTTTAATGAACTAGAAAAGTCTGATTGCACTGGCTAATTCTATAGAGTTCAAGCCAACAGAAAGTACCTTCCTTTGCAAAGTATCTTCTGATATTTTTTTTATATATTCGCATACAAATTTACAGAAACATACATAAAGTTACAAGACGATACCACAAGGAGCACGGAAATACATAGCAACTCTGTGGCGATTTACGATTAACATAGAAACTTAGTTACATACATGGCTTTACAACAAAACGAAAAAGAAAATATTACAGGAGAGAAGAAAATTCTACAAGCTTTCATTACCAATTTATTCAAAATGTTTGGAGACCTTGATATATTCTAGCGTTGCAGTAAGTATTTTTGCATTTGAATCAAAGGATAACTGTTTATGGCCATAGAGGATGATTTTTAGCAACTCTTCATTTGAAAGATTTATTTGGCAACAATATCGCATTTACACGGTTGAGAAGATCGGGTCCATTTGCATCATAACTATGGCAGAGTAGGAAATAGTGTTCTGCTATTTGGTTGCATTAGGGAGAGAAAGTCATAAGTATTTTGTAAAGTCACTTTAAGCCAAGAAGTAGTGGAACTGAAGATCCATTGAGGACAACGCTTGCCATACAACGAGAAGGTTGGAAAATAGCAATGTTTACTATAATGAGTACTCTTCACTGCACAAAGAAGTTATTAACAACAGATCTTCCAATAGGCATACCTGTTACTTCATCAAACAACTCCCCAATTCCACTTGTGTCTTCTGTCCCATACTCGACAGCTTTGTGATAAATCATGCATGTTTTTAAAGCAGGACATCTCTTGCAAGTACGTGGATCCTTCAATAAGCCTGTGAAAATAGCAAATTCATAAATTTTGATTTTGAAGAAACATTTCTAAAAAGATATCACACTGATACATACAGGGTGTCCCAAAAAAGTTGTGCCCCATTTGTGCGGCTGCTGTGGAGGAGCAGTAACTTCTATTGTCCCTTTGTTAATATAGTTGCATTGGATATACTTCAACTTAGAGTTTGAGACCTTGCTCTAGCCAATCGGACAAGTGGTTAATGATGTATGGCGCAGGAAAGTCGAAAAAGTGAAAACTTCAAAAACAGCACTTTCTTCGTTCTCCAAAATGCCAAAATCAAGTAAATACTGCAAGAAAGGGTTCTAGACCTGTATGGGAATTTTTTCTACAGTTGATAAAGGGTTAATTGTATTGTTTACTGATAACACAACACCATTAACCCATTGCAAAATGCACAAAAAATTCAAATAAAACGCTAGAACCTTTTCTTGCAATATTTACTTGATTTTGACATTTTTGGAGAACGAAGAAAGTGCTGTTTTTAAAGTTTTCACTTTTTCGACTTTCCTGCGCCATAACTCAGCAACCACTTGTGCGATTGGCTAGAGCAAGGTCTCAAACGCTAAGTTGAAGTATATCCAATGCAACTTTATTAACAAAGGGACAAAAGAAGTTACAGCTTCTCCACAGCAACCACACAAATGGGGCACAACTTTTTTGGAACACCCTGTATAAGCCGAAAATGGAATTTTGATATTTTTCTAAAAATTAACAGTTCAAGGCCCATGAAATGAACTTTTTCTGGATAGATAGGAACATTCCGGGAGTCTCAAAACTAAGTCCCCATGCTTGTTTGGCTCCATTGAGATACTACTCATTGAGTTTCATACCTTTAAAAGTTTTACTTATTTTAGGCTTTGACACTAGATTGAGAACTCCCTGATCTATGAATGTTGAAGTTAAGTATATCCAATTTGCATTGAAACTTACAGTTGCTCCTAAAGCTTACTTTTATCAGGGTAAAGAATAAAGATTGTCAAGGAATGGTCCCAAAGTTTTTGATCAAACGGAATTTCAAATTACCTGGCATTGATGAGCTATTCTTTTGATTATCTTTCGATAAATATCTCGCTAATTCGTTTCTCCTGATGATAAGAGATCGTTTTTCTTTCCTCGTAGCGGGCACACCTTGCAGATGGCCTGTTCTCATGTAATACAAAAGCCCTACATCTGCATCGAATTCATACTTTTCCGACATCATCAATGCGTATAATATCACTTGAGCTCGGTGTTCAATTGAGCCTGAAATAACAAAAGTGTAAGTGAGTAGAGATCCTCGTTTTCATTAGCAAAACCCTGGTGGTGAATCCGAAACCTGCTGTTTTGAAGATTTTTGTGTTTGATTGGGAAATATATTTCCGTCTCTGCGAAGTCTACTGTTTTCAGAATTTGGTAGGTTTGGAATTACCAATCAAACACACCCTTAAATTAGATATTTCAAAATAGCACTGCTTCTTTAATGCTGCAAATACGTTAAACAGATGCTCGAGACTTCAAAAAAGAGATATGAAATTAAAATTCCTCTTGTGTTAATACACTTTTGTATTTCGACGGTCACACCTTTGAGCCACATTGTCCGTCATGTGAGAAAATAGAGCTGAAGAAATTTGATGCAGGTTGTCAGTTGGTTTACAACTTCTTTGAAGCAAATTTTCGAGTTTTTTTTTTAATTTTTCAACACTTTTCAACGAAAGCTTCGATTAAGAATAGGTAAACTCTTCAGTCCTCTTTGGACACAGCATTTTACCATTAATAAAAAGAATAATATAAATATAACCAACCACAAGAGGTTATACCTAGGGTTAGGGTTAGGGTTTAACATTGTAACTAGGTAGTTTAGGATTTTCTTTTTGTTTAGTTAACAGGGCAAGCTGTAAAGCAGTATTTCATATTGATGCTTTTACCCTGTATAAAGAATTAAAATGAAATGAAATACCTAGCTTTGAGAACATCTTGCCAGTTTTCAACTCAAATGGCAAAAAACAAGTTTCGGTCATTTCATGTTTTCTTGATCCAACGTTAGATTGTCGGTGAATTTGAACGTTCACTGATGCATCGATCTTGCCTGAAAACATAAAGAAACAGCTTGCAACCGAGTCGGGCCAAAAATTAACATGGGACCTTTGCAAGATCACGGACAGGAAGAAATGTGCTGATGACGAAATGTTACACATTTCTAAAGACATAATTCAAATATATTTGACTCGAAAAAGTTCGCCCCAGCACCCAGCATGCAAGCACGAAGTAAGAAATAAACAAAAAGCAAGATGAAAAATGTCTCGTATCTTTATCCTCGGTACAGTGAAAGGAGACAGGATAGGCAAAATTTGTCAGTCAGATCTCAGACCTAAATGAATAAATTTTTTTGAAGGTAAAGAGAAGAAACTTTTGCGAAGTCTATTTTCAATTTCCTTTCCGACTTTTGGTTGGTCTGTCCTCGAAAGTTGCTAAATGATTAGCTTTCCTTTCCTTTCCTTTCCTTTCCTAGCTTTGAAAATTGATTTGTTTTGAGGAAACACATTAAATACCTTCAAACTGACAGTGCAACGTAATTGTTTTGAATGGCAGTACATACCATAACTCTAATCTTCGAACACGAATTCATAAATTCACGTTACATTTCGACTGAGCAAATCGAGCCATCTTATGGCTAATAACGTTAAACCTTTCACTGACAAATCATCTACCAGGTGTCACAAAAAAATTAAACAGATTTCGTTGGGCGTACCGATGAAAACATAACTTTAATCAATCGGTAATCATTTTTAAAATATACCTCGATAGTTAACTTGAACATAGATACCATGTTCGTTGTTATTGGTGCTTTGAGTGTTGAAATATCAATGTTAAAGTTCAAATTTGCTGTCACCTCCAAACCAGAGCTTTGCCGTTTGGCCTAAGCAAATTTTTGAAGCACAGCGAATAAATCAACAATAGCCTCGATAAAATTTGAACAAAAATTAGACCATACTAAATCATATTTGCTAGAACTCACCTATTGTGCAGTTTTTTATTTTCGTTTAATTTTAGTTTTAATCTCGATGTGCTTCAGGAATTTTCTTAGGCCAACAGGCCAAAGCTCTGGTTACGAGATGGAGGCAACTTTGAACTTTCAAGATTAATATTCCAACTCTCAAAACACAATATCAACAAACAAGGTATTTACATTCAAGTTGACTATCGAGGAAATTTAAAAAAATGATTAGTCATTGATTAAAGCAAAATTGTCATCGCAAGGCCCAACCAAATCTGTTGAATTTTTGGGACACCCATTATCGTACATACCTTTTAATCCAAGTGACGGGCATAGAACATTCTCCTCGATATCAACTATTTCAGCAACACTTAGCCGGACATTTGAGTCTTCATTCGGTTGATTACCATGCTTAAAATCAACGGATTCACCATCATTNAATTAAACAGATTTCGTTGGGCGTACGATGAAAACATAACTTTAATCAATCGGTAATCATTTTTAAAATATACCTCGATAGTTAACTTGAACATAGATACCATGTTCGTTGTTATTGGTGCTTTGAGTGTTGAAATATCAATGTTAAAGTTCAAATTTGCTGTCACCTCCAAACCAGAGCTTTGCCGTTTGGCCTAAGCAAATTTTTGAAGCACAGCGAATAAATCAACAATAGCCTCGATAAAATTTGAACAAAAATTAGACCATACTAAATCATATTTGCTAGAACTCACCTATTGTGCAGTTTTTTATTTTCGTTTAATTTTAGTTTTAATCTCGATGTGCTTCAGGAATTTTCTTAGGCCAACAGGCCAAAGCTCTGGTTACGAGATGGAGGCAACTTTGAACTTTCAAGATTAATATTCCAACTCTCAAAACACAATATCAACAAACAAGGTATTTACATTCAAGTTGACTATCGAGGAAATTTAAAAAAATGATTAGTCATTGATTAAAGCAAAATTGTCATCGCAAGGCCCAACCAAATCTGTTGAATTTTTGGGACACCCATTATCGTACATACCTTTTAATCCAAGTGACGGGCATAGAACATTCTCCTCGATATCAACTATTTCAGCAACACTTAGCCGGACATTTGAGTCTTCATTCGGTTGATTACCATGCTTAAAATCAACGGATTCACCATCATTCTGTGGTTCCTTCTTAAGGAATTTCTTCGCCCAAGTACTCAAAGAAGATGTCAGCTCCTTGACCTTAGTGACAAACGTTTTCTGATTGATATCGAGGCTGTACAGCGTGTTGAGGTAGTTGTATTGCGTTAGTAAGTTGCTAGCTTTCTTTTCGAGCAGCTTCGTATCATGAACTGAAAAGAAAGAGAATTTCTAAATAAGCGTTATAGAAGCATTTGAACAAAGGTTCTCACAGCCAGGTAACCCTACACTTTCTGACTTAAACACACAAATCAACAGAGAAGGTCCTGCAGAATATCGAGGATTAAATTCAGCTTCAAATATTCAGTCCACTCAAGTTTGTCAACATGTAACTTGAGGAGCTCCTGCGTCGTAACACTGTCTTGAAAAATATACCACTCATCTCTAAACAGTCATTAAAAGCACACTGTCATGGTGCTATGCTGATTGGGTAAAAAGACAATAGAAAATAACAGAATCAGGCAAGCTTCAGTCATTTCGATGTACAGCAAACTTCATGAAGATGATAACGATCAGACTCAAGGATGAAAGCATGTAAAAAAAAAATAAAAAATATTATGGTTTTTATTGTAATTAGGCTCAGAGTAGTTTTATTTTGTATATTGTAATTAATGTTTTTATCGGAGGGCCCCTTGAAAAACATCTTCTGCTGAAGGGCAACCCTCCTTAAATAAATCAAATAAATAAAAACTCATCTCTAAACAGTCATTAAAGGCACACTGTCATGGTGCTATGCTGATTGGGTAAAAAGACAATAGAAAAGAACAGAATCAGGCAAGCTTCAGTCATTTCGATGTACAGCAAAATTCATGAAGATGACAACGATCAGACTCGAGGAAGAAAGCATGTAAAAAAAAAATAAAAAATATTATGGTTTTTATTGTAATTAGGCTTAGTTTTATTTTATTTATTGTAATTAATGTTTTTATCGGAGGGCCCCTTGAAAAACATCTTCTGCTGAAGGGCAACCCTCCTTAAATAAATCAAATAAATAAATCAATCAATCAATCGATGCAAGAGCATAAAGGCTTGGTAAATATTTAAAGGCTAGATCTTTTGTAACTGATTTCATCCTAGCTACTAGCCAGTCACATCCATCACAGTGTGTCTTTCGAATTACCCCATTCACATACATTAAAGCAAATGAGTCAAAAGATGCGATCGCACAGGTTTAAATATAGCCTAATGTATTTGATGATTCTGGTGCGTGCATGCACAAATCATAGCCAAAGAAAACATATTGGTTCCTGGAGCAGAATTTCTGCCCATGAATTTAAAAGAGAAAGCAGTTACTTACCTTTATTTTGAATCACATAATCAAAGACATCATGCATGAAAGTACCAAGAATCATTGGTTCACTTGGACCATCCGTTTTGAATATTTCCGATAAGATAGCACGACGCTGACAAGTGATTCCCATTGAAACAGTTGTTCCAGACACTAATGTATCCGGGAATAACGTCAGATAATGATTCGAGTTGTTATCAAGGCATATAGATGTCTGCTGGCGAGGATTGAAGTCTGAGATGGGAAAAGAGAAGTTGAAAATTAAGAAATTAATTCCTCAAAATAGGGCTGCGCGAAGAAAAATGTGGGAAAAGAGCAAAGCATGATGGCAAACTTTGGAAAATGAGATATCGTAAACAGCTGCCATATGTCACGAAATACGAACGGTATTTATGAAATTTGATTATGATAGCTGTGGGGCTAAATTGCTAGCAAATTCGACCAAGGATTTTAGCCCTATTTTGGAGGATTTTGATATGAACCAATTTTATAATATCGCTTGTAATAAGAGAACGATATGACCGATTTTGACAAACTAAGTTGATATGTAAGCTACACAAGCCGCGACACAAGCATTGTCAGTTTATAGGAATCTGATAAAATAGTTTCAAAGCTACAGGCTTTCAAACGTCTAAACATTTTTCTGACTCACCGGTACTTTATGGATTAGAAAAGGGGAGCTTAAGCCTAAGCGCAAACTACATCTCCATTGTTTAGGAACAAAAGACGTCGCTCTTTGATTGACGTTGCCATGGAGTTAGCCAATCAAATCAGTTAGAATAAAGCGCGCACGACATTTTGTACCAAATAGAAATCCAGCTTTACGATTAATTGGTTGATTTTATACTTTTCAGCAGAATAATCTGTTATGAGATAAATAAACAAATCCAGGACCTTGCTCGGAAATTTCAACTAGCTTTCACCCCAGACCCAAGAACCCAGCTTCCGCCTGATCAGTGGTCACTGCAAAATAATGCTTATGCATCTTGGCAAGTAAGGAAGAAGGCTGAGATCCTAGACAGAAATATGACTGATAGGTTAGCTTGTGGCACTGAGACTTGTGCCCTCAGAATAAACTCCGAGCACTGATTTACAGACCTGTTTGTTGGCTGAAGGTGTAGGTGAACTTGCAGTAATTAGGGCCAACCACACTGGGATCGCCAAGCACTAATCGAGGCTACGACCCATTGTCACCATGCTCAAGTGCTGTGGGTAGGGCTCGAACCCCGCCTGTCTGAACTGTTCTAGCTACAAAGTCTGAGGATAACACCAATGCGCTACAGAACTTTGAACTTGTCTGCTAACTTGTAGTTCGTAGCTCCTACGAAGGTAGCCTACGAGTAGACCCATTATCCAAAAGAAGTAAAGGTCTACGAAACAAAGAGCAACAGCTTGCTACGACCGCCCAGTTAATTATTTTAATCCTCTATTCAAATAATGTGTGATACGCTACGCGTCTCAACAAAGGCAGAATAAATTAAGTTTCCAGAATTCTGGAAACCATTGTAGCAAGCTTTTGCTCTTTGTTTCGTAAACCCTTTCTTCTTTTGGATAATGGGTCTACGCGTAGGCTTCTATGATGGGTATCAAACACAAATAGAACGCATGACAGGGCCTCTTTTAACATACTAGCTGGGTGGGCAATTGCCCCCCTAGTCCCTTCTTTAGATCTATTGTTTTACCTTTTCAAACAATAGGCCTATTGTCCTTTTAATAAAAAAACAATTGATTGCCCCCCGAGTCCTGGTCCCTTGAAAGAGGTCCTGACGCATGAGGTATGAACCACAACGTTGTGTCTACTATGCCTGTCAGATAGACTTGCTCCAAGTCTATTCTGTGATCCATCAGCGCTCAATAAAACATTATAACTTCTGCAGGGGGCGTAAATCGTGACGAGGACGCTGCGAAGGAGAAACGAGAAACGAAACGAAACTGTTGCGAAGGAGAAACGAGAAACGAAACGAAACTGTTTCGTTTCGTTTCTCGTTTCTCCTTCGCAGCGTCTTCGTCACGATTTACGCCCCCGCAGAAGTTATAATGTTTTATTGAGCGCTGATGGACCACAGAATAGACTTGGAGCAAGTCTANTATGCTTCACGGCAACTTTTGCGGTCTGCTTTGTTTACATCCTTGGCTTGATTACTCGGCCGTTGAAATCCCTTTGTCTGCAATCGCTAATCTCTATGAAATGGCGTGTCAATCAAAGGCGAGTTTCGCTATTGTTACAAAATCTGCTCTTGTTTGTCAGATGTGCTTAGGTCTCAATTAAGATCAAGACAATTTTAGAAGAGTCAAAATTTAGTCACCTGTTATATAAACTGAGTCTCCAGGGAATACGTCCATTGTTTCCCAATCCTCTCTCAAGATACAGATGGCTTCC
Organism: Aurelia aurita; assembly: GCA_004194415.1. NCBI lineage: Eukaryota > Metazoa > Cnidaria > Scyphozoa > Semaeostomeae > Ulmaridae > Aurelia > Aurelia aurita. The sequence continues at coordinate 246,684 of REGM01000347.1, forward strand.
TTGGATGTTTCTTCATCAAATAGTCTCAATACCTTCTCTGCTCGATTAGCTTGATCTTGGCATTCACGTCTCATTACTTCCAAGACAAGGACAGAATTGATTGTTTTCGCAGTTGGTTTGATTGACGTGGCATCACAGATGTCAATGTCATCATCCATGTTGATGTTGGAGAACGAGTCGTTGAAGATAATGCCATGGTTGCTAAAAAATACAGAATGACAATACTAAGTTACATTTCACGTATTCTTTTACAGCTTTGAGTCGCTGTAAAATATTTCGGACGGAAGAGCTTCGGACAAAAAACTTGGGGCAAATGACTTTCGAGTATTTTTTGAAGAATCGGAAAGCAGTTTCCTTTTTTACAGCTTATTGATAAAGTCTTTCCCTTGAAAATGGTTCTATTTGCATAGAATTAACCTAATGTTAACAAAAGATCAGCACTTAATGTTTCAAATAGATGTATCAGGAGTAAACGAATTTTGCAAAACAATTTTCGGACGCTTTTTAAAGGTCAAAAAAATTAGGACAAAAAAACATTTTTTTACCGTCCGAAACTTTTGGATCTCAATGTAAGTACAAGATGGGTTTAGATCAAAGGGAAAACATTCAATAATCCTGAGATGTGACACTCGGAAAAACACAAAATCTGAGGAGAATGTTGACCAATCCAGCAAACAAATTCAGCTGAAGTCTGCTCGTCAATCAAGCAATGAATTCTGTCGAAAAATTTTCCAAAAAAATAGTTGCACATTACCCAGAGCTTAAGAATTAAAACACTAACCGTGAGGTGTTTTTGCCACTTGGTCCTTCTCCCATTATCTCTATTTTCTTTCGCCCTTGTTTTGAGCTGGAATCAGCAGCAATCGATGACATCATCAGATCAGACGCATCCAGATCAGAGAGACAACCTAAAAAGCTATCTTCACCTCTATCACATACTGCACTATATAATTCGTTATGCTGTGGTCCATCTTCTTTGGAGTCATTTAAAATACTAATCGAAGAATTGAATGTATTGTCTATATCTAACTGCTCTTCAGTCTGCAAAGACCCTTTCTGTTTTTGTGAAATGTCGCTGTTTTGGGTGCCCGTTTCCCGTGATCAAAATCCTCCAATTCATATTTTCTGTTTTCTTTCATAAAATAATCCTTATTAGAATTTTCATCCGATTTTGAATCAGTGCATACAACATCTTGCTCATCATGACACGATGCCTTTGAAGAATATTTACTATTTTCATTTACATGCAAGCTAGTAAACGTGTTTTTCCTCCTTCCACTTAAACTTCTATCCTTGTTTTTGCTCCTGCCATTAAAACTGCTATCACCTATGCTACCATTAGCCAGCACTGTATCATGTAAACTTTCCCCATCTTTCACTAAATAACCGGATATGATCTCATCATCGAAAAACTCAATATCGTTACTAGCGTCCTGCCTCCGGTCCTTACTATTGGCTATTGGTTTCTTTACTGTATTGGTTTCTTCTCCAAAGCGGGATCTGCTCTTAGGTGCTCGGGCAAGCTTCAGAGACGAATGAGGTTTTGAGTGGCTGGCAGTGCTTTCAGAGTTTCTACTGGAATTGTCAATTTCTGTCTTTAACAGCGTATCATAACTCAATGTCTTCACTGTTTTGGTATCTGTACCATCTATTGTGTATCTTTTAGACTTCTTATCTCTGATTGACGTCGTAGCTGAATTGATCTGAAGTTTGCAGTCTGTCTCTGGGAATATGACTTTCTTCACACGCCCTACGTCACTAAAATGATCTGGTTCTTTCGTGATGTGGCCATCCTCTTGTTCAGATGTATCTGATATGCGTTGAGCCTGGTAACAATAGAAAATAAATAGAAAACATTTACTGAGAACATCGCTTGGAACACAAGAACCATAATTTCATGATTTTACCCACACGCTCCTCCACAATGTCTTTCTATTCTATCCTATTCATTTCTTACATCGCTTGGAACACAAGAACCATAATTTCATGATTTTACCCACACGCTCCTCCACAATGTCTTTCTATTCTATCCTATTCATTTCTTATGATTTTACCCACACGCTCCTCCACAATGTCTTTCTATTCTATCCTATTCATTTCTTATTATTTTATCTAACCCCCGATAAGACTTTACCCTTTCCATCAATTTTCAAGAAAGTCTATTTTCGCGTACACATTCCTATTAATAAATGTNCCACAATGTCTTTCTATTCTATCCTATTCATTTCTTACATCGCTTGGAACACAAGAACCATAATTTCATGATTTTACCCACACGCTCCTCCACAATGTCTTTCTATTCTATCCTATTCATTTCTTATGATTTTACCCACACGCTCCTCCACAATGTCTTTCTATTCTATCCTATTCATTTCTTATTATTTTATCTAACCCCCGATAAGACTTTACCCTTTCCATCAATTTTCAAGAAAGTCTATTTTCGCGTACACATTCCTATTAATAAATGTATGGCCCTTCTCCTTTGCAGTAGAAAGTGAAGTTTTCTCCTTCGCAGTAAAAGAAAAATACGCTGCGGAGGAGCATGATTTCACCCACTGGAGAATTTTCGTCGCACCACTTTCAAGGATTAAAATACGGCGCTCTCTGGTATGAAGCGTCTGAAAACAACCAACAGATTTAAGACAAATTCAAACCGATTGTTTTCGAATGAGCCAATCCAAAAAACCTTAAGCCCTGGCCAAAACAGCAAACATTTTCTGGCAAACAGTTGAGATTTGCTTGCCAAGCAAAGTGCTTGTCCGTTTGGCCACCTCGCAAAACATTGCTCGACAAAAATTTTTACTTGTGACAATCAGAAAATGGTTTTTGAACTTGTTCAAAACATTGCCCAACAAACCCTGCTTAATTCTACTTCTCACAAGCAATGTTAGTGACGTGTTCAAACGAGCACACATTGTTTGCCAAGCAAAATGTTTGTCCGTTTAGCCACCTCGCAAAGCATTGCTCGACAAAAATTTTTGCTTGTGACAATCAGAAAATGGTTTTTGAACTTTTTCAAAACATTGCCCAACAAACCCTGCTTAATTCTGCTTGTCATGCAATATTTTGCGACGTGTTCAAACGGGAAAAACATTGTTTGGCAAGCAAACCTCAAATGTCTGACAAACAATATTTGCTCTTTTGGCCAGGTTTTTGCGCTAGATTAGTATTATCTTTGCAAAGCCAATCATAGCCCTATAAAACCGGAATTAGCCAATAGTGGCTAAAATTTACTGAAGAGCGAGATACAAATTATTTCGCATCGTTTTTTTTTTCTTCTAATAATCTATTTTTGCCTGCAATATCTGTGCTATGACACTCTGCTAGCAAATAATCAGTCATAGGAATTAACAGTTTATGGAATTTCTGCCTTATTTCCTTAATGCGTTTTGGTATAATACAATCATAAATAATCGTCGATATGTGAACAATTTCTGAAGAATCAATCATCTCTAGCACTACCAAGAAGTACAGGCACACTTTAAAAATGATAAAAGAAGGCAAACCTTTTCATAACTCTCAGACTTCGCATCGCATGCTTGTTTCTTTTTCATAGGAGACAGACCACTCGACCCAAGCCTGAAAACCCTCTTTTTATTGCTTTTTTTCAAAGTTAACTTTCTCGATGACTTTGGTGAAGATAAATTATTCTCAGTAGGGGATATTTCACATATTTTTTCAGTAATGAAACTACTTTTTTCTTCATCACCTTCACTGTATGATTGCATACTCGTTTTGCTCTTTCGTTTGGTTTCAGATAAGCCTATCTGTTCGGAACTTCTTGTATGATTAGTATTGTCTCTCTTCTTTGGAAAATAGTTCACTCCTCCGCTCCTTCGTGGCTCCCCTGTCTTTATGTATCTATCCCTTATTTCTGCTTCTTCGCGGGAACAGCTGAGATCATTATCATCATCATTAGCTGAAATAACAGGCACTATTTTTGTGAATGGAGGATCCCTCTCTTCTCCACATCGCTGTGGGGTGATGTTGCTTTCAGCACTTCCTGTTGGATCATTCTCGTCATAAACGTCTTTGCCCGTTGTTCTAACAATCTTCCTAGTTAAAGGCGTGCAAAGTTGCTCATCTTTTTCTAAATCTCCTGAGAGCAGAATTCCACGATTATTTACCATCTTGTCATCTTCTACAGTTAAATCAACTTTTGATACAGTAACAATTTTTTCGGCGGTCTTGTCATCCTCTGGCTGGCGTCTGCTTTTGAATGTTGGGCCATGGAAACCATTTGCAAGAACCCGTCCTGCGCTAGAGCTCATTTTCATTCCCTTCTCTCTGCGCCCAATTTCTTTATTTGAGACAGACGACCTCCCTTGATTCTTACACGATAAAATACTTTTTTTCCTAGGTTGCTCATTTGGACTTTTTACGACTATATCACCATCAGAAATTGCTGTGTTGATAACTTTCGACTTTGGCTGCAAAGTTCTTGGTAGTTTGCCACTTAAACTCTAGAAAAAATCAGAGCCGATAAAAAAGATCAAATCTTGCAGAAAACATACAAATAAGGTTTTTTATTCAAATTATCTATGCTTTCAGCGAGCAAAATATCAGAAGGAACATTTCAAGATTTGGGAAATTGGTTAAGGTTACAGTGAACGTTTGTAGGCCGAAAAAGCCAATTTTCGGATTTCTTCAAATCTTAGAAGCCCAAATTTTAAGAAACACAAAGATACCATCTTTGGAAGTAACAGAAATATTGAAAAAGCAGAATTCTTAATCAAGGGAAGGATACTACCGGGTGAGTCAGAAAAAACAATCCCCGTTTGAAAGGCCACTAGTCCCTGGATATGGAAACGATAATATTGACAAATACATTATGTAATGGTTGACATGTTCAAATATGATTTAAAATTTACCTGACTGAAATCGGTCTTTCCGTTTTGAAATTGTGAGCGATTTTCTGGAGAAAGCCTCTTCAAGAAACCTTCAAAACAGGCCAAAAATCAAGAGCAAATTTTCCAAATATTTCTGCCTTACAGCAATGACTTGCACACTTGCACATGCTTTAGCACGTGTTATCCTCTTGGGAGGATAAAATCTCCGAGAATATTGTTGTTATGTTTCCAGGGATGGCACTTTCATCCTCCCAAAGGGATAAAACGTGCTAAAGCACGTACAAGTCATTGCTATTTAGGCAGAAATATGACGAAAATTTGGTCATGATTTCATGCCGTTTTTGAAGGTTTCTTGGAGGGGCTTTCTTGAGAAAATCCCTTCTAATTTCAGAACGGAGTAGCCGATTTCAGTCTGGTAAAATTTAGAATTTATTTGAACAGAGCTTTTTGACCTGTTAAGCCGGTCGTGACCACATTATATGTATCAATTCCTTCGTTTAAATGCATCAATTGCTTTCTAACCCCTAATTGCTTGACCCGGATTACATTGTGGCTTATTTGACCTTGATGTTTACATTTTAAGTGGCATCAGTAAAATTCCCTTTTTTCAGGACTTACAAATCCACTAGGTACAGGTACGAAAAAGCAATTTTGTACCCAAGGAACAAATCGAATGGCTCCACATTTTATACACTACTGGAGCAGGCTTCAGGCAAGCAAACGATGTCTCAGAATCTTGGTATGCCCTCTGCTCCGTCTTTTATAGCCCATGCAACTGCAGGAGGGCAGAGAAGTTATTTGCAAATTTATGACAGCCTGTATTTTCAGGGAAGAAGGAATTCAAATAATCTGAGACAAAATTTGGTAGCTTAGGATGTGCGCTTCCTGCTGATATAAGTTAGATTTTGTTACGATAAATGCAAGGGTACAAAATAGCTTTTGAAGGAGGTATGCTCTCTTAAGCAATAAAGTTGCCTGGAAAATATCATTTTACAATCTTTGTCAATTATTTTGATATGGTTAGAAATCCTACATTCTTACGCATCGAATGATGTATAGTTTAACTAGATTCCGCTAATAGTTTGGCTTTTGGGGAGAGAAACCCAATCTTCAGCTACAAACGTTTACCGTAACCTTAAACCTTTCACTCAAAAACAGGTTAAAAATGACAGCAAGTCAAACCCTGTGTATATTGACGTTTCGTATCCCATGATTGGAACAAGATTTATTCAAAGGCTTTTCATTTAAACTAAATTCTTTAGAGTGAGAGATCACCTTTTTTAAAAGGAGTGAAGCAAATTGGNTATACACTACTGGAGCAGGCTTCAGGCAAGCAAACGATGTCTCAGAATCTTGGTATGCCCTCTGCTCCGTCTTTTATAGCCCATGCAACTGCAGGAGGGCAGAGAAGTTATTTGCAAATTTATGACAGCCTGTATTTTCAGGGAAGAAGGAATTCAAATAATCTGAGACAAAATTTGGTAGCTTAGGATGTGCGCTTCCTGCTGATATAAGTTAGATTTTGTTACGATAAATGCAAGGGTACAAAATAGCTTTTGAAGGAGGTATGCTCTCTTAAGCAATACAATTGCCTGGAAAATATCATTTTACAATCTTTGCCAATTATTTTGATATGGTTAGAAATCCTACATTCTTACGAATCGAATGATGTATTGTTTAACTAGATTCCGCTAATAGTTTGGCTTTTGGGGAGAGAAAACCAAATCTTCAGCTACAAACGTTTACCGTAACCTTAAACCTTTCACTCAAAAACAGGTTTAAAATGACAGCAAGTCAAGCCCTGTGTATATTGACGTTTCGTATCCCATGATTGGAACAAGATTTATTGCGACTTCAAGCTATTCAAGGCTTTTCATTTAAACTAAATTCTTTTTGAGCGAGAGATCACTTCTTTCAAAAGAAGTTAATAAAATTAGTAGAACCCCCTTTCCTATTCAAGAATGAACGGGGTTGAAGGTGATTAGGTCTTTTGTACCGTAAACCTAAATGTGCACAGGGTATGATATTTAATAAAGAGAAAGATTGAATTATGTTAGATGAAATGTGTACCTTCTTCAAAGATAGACTGTGATTCTTCATTACTTGGCAATCTAAAAAGACATATATACACATTAATGACTATCTGAATGCATATAGGGAATGGCATGAAGGCCAAAAAGATCATAGAGCAATGGTAGTATTCAATTCAATTCAATTGTATTCATAGAAATACATCCTATTACAAAGTTATCAGAAAAAATGTGCATTCTATACGACCCAAGAGAAGCATAGCTTATCGAGCCTGGGCCGTTAACTTAAATGAAAAAGGTAAAATTAAAAATAAAATAGTACTATTGCTAGTACAATGCAGCTATTGCAAAAGTTAACAAAGAGGCGGAATACATGAAGGAGAGAAACTGTGAGGTTATCACGGAACAGTATGTTAGTAGTCGAAATCTAAGTAAATTTAGTAGTTTTTTATTAAACATGACTATGTTGCAAAGAAGTGTCAAGATTTCAAAATTTCTCACTTTCCTACCAGGTGTCCCAAAAGAATGCCTATTCATTTGATACAATCTTATGCGACAATGAAACAAGAAGGGAAATATCTATTGTAGCGTGAAAATGAATTTGTTCATAAATTCATGTTCCTAGTCAGTATGTCAACAGAGTCAAAGGCACACTGTTGTGGCATTGATTGGGTAAATAAGACAATAAGAACGAATAGAATTAGGCAAGCATCAGTAATTTTGATGTGAACATCGAAATTCACGAAGATGATAACGATCTGACTCCTTTTAAACTCAATAGAAAGCATGATCCAAGAGTACAAAGGCTTAGTACTTAATTAAATAAATGCCAGATCTTTTGTAAAAGTGATTTCAGCTCAACAACAAGCCAGCCACATCCACAACAGTGTGCCTTTAATCAAATGGGAGGACTTTTTTGGGACACCTGGTAGCATAGTCTAGAAAGTAGTGAAGCAGGCAGAATTTTATCTCATAGCCATTTTTTGCATAATTCCCAGGACTAAAGACATTTAATTACACTCAGGAACAAAAGCTTGAAAAGCACCCCTCAAAGTAAGCTTTGTCTCCAAAAGAGAGATTCGCTGTTTATCATCATTGAGGCATACCTTGCAGGATTTTTCTGATTCGATTCGATCAAACCTTGATCAAACTGACAAAATGCAGGAAACTGGGGCGTCAGCGTACCAGCGTATATCATGCACAGCGCTGAACATCATGAAGAGATTCGATTATGATGGCCTTGTTAAAGGGAATAGACATAGCTATATTGAGTGGTCGCGATAAATAGGCTACGAAAACGCCCACGCACCCATTGTTTCTTCAGCTACACAATGAAACGGAACGTGCCAACAGTATCGAATACAATATTGGCCCGGGCCAGCTTTTAACTATGTCGATTCCCTTTAACGAAAATGGATGTGTGGCTTTTCTTGTAGGCTACCTGAACGGAGAGCGTCTCAAGATTCTTTTCAATTTTTATATATAAGTACCAGATAACCCCAAAATGAATTGCTTAGGCAATGGGATGGGTGAATCTATTGAAATTGAGTAAACAACAACAATCCCCATTTAAAAGGCTACTGCTTCCTGGATATCAAGGCAATAACACTGGCATGTATATCATTTAGTTGTGGACATGTTCAAATAGATTTCAAATGTTACCCGACTGAAATCGGCGACTGACTCCGTTCTGGAATCATGAGCGATGTTCTAAAAAAAAACCCTCTGAAAAGCCTTCAAAAACGGAATAAAATCACAACCAAACTTCCCTCATATTTCTGCATTACAGCAATGGCTTTTACATGCTTTAGCATGTGTGATCCCTTTGAGAGGATGAACGTGTCATTCCTGGGAGCATAACAACATTATTCCTGGCGATTTCATCCTCCCAAGAGGACAACATATGCTAAAACGTGTTGCAGTCATTGCTGTAAGGCAGAAAATTTTGTCGTGATTTTAGGCCTGTTATGAAGGTTTCTTATCGAGGCTTTCTCAAGAATATCCCTCATATTTTCAGAACAGAATGGCCGATTTCAGTCAGGTAAATTTTAAAATCGATTTGAACATGTCCACCATTAAAAAATATATTTGCCAATCAATATTATCGTCCTGATATCCAGGGAGCAGTGGCCTTTCAAACAGGGATTGTTTCGTTTCACTCACCCGGTACATGTTTTATAATACGAAGTTATTGTTGTTGTCAGGGGTACACAAAATGGAAAAAGGGGGTGTGCCACATCTGGTATCATAAAATTTCCCTTCCCTTGTAATTAACTCTAAATAAATGGTCAGTTAATTAGTATGTATAATGATGGGAATGATTCCTCTTTCTCTCTCTTAATTTGCACATTAACTTCCAGCTTCCATCACTTTCAATGGATTAATCAAAAGTTAACAATCGTTTCAGGTATCAGTTGATCCAATTTTTGGTTATCACCACTTTTGCATTGCAGATCTACAGGACACAGGAAGAAAAGATATTTTGCNGACTCACCCGGTACATGTTTTATAATACGAAGTTATTGTTGTTGTCAGGGGTACACAAAATGGAAAAAGGGGGTGTGCCACATCTGGTATCATAAAATTTCCCTTCCCTTGTAATTAACTCTAAATAAATGGTCAGTTAATTAGTATGTATAATGATGGAAATGATTCCTCTTTCTCTCTCTTAATTTACACGTTAACTTCCAGCTTCCATCACTTTTGATGGATTAATCAAAAGTTAACAATAATTTCAGGTATCAGTTGATCCTATTTTTGGTTATCGCCACTTTTGCATTGCATATCTACAGCTACAGGAAGAAAAGATATTTTGCAGCTCAAATCATTTTGAAAATCGTCACCTGAATCAATGGAAGTCCAGAGTGATGGCTCTTTTTCCTGAAGTCAAAGAGAAAATAAAAATGCTAAGAAGTGGCTTTACACATTGAATGAACTTTGTCAATAGAAAATAACAAGATTTTTTATGAGATGGAAAATAACAAGATGGAAGATTTTCCACTTTGTTACAAAGAAAAACAGTGCTCGTAATACTACCATTTTGCACTATTTTTCAGGTCTGCAACTCGACAGGCTACAATAGATAATAATGCTAAAGATGGTGGCTCCAAAGATTCTGCTGTAGAAGCGATCAAGTTCATTTACAGTTTTCAAATTACTTGTCAAATTCTCAACAATGTATGGTTGTATTGCGGTGTGAACTTTACTCTCCTGACCAAGTCTAACAAAATCCAGATTCATCTAAAAGGACAAAAACTGTTAGGGTTAGTGTCGTAATAGACAATAATGCTAAAGATGGTGGCTCCAAAGATTCTGCTGTAGAAGCGATCAAGTTCATTTACAGTTTTCAAATTACTTGTCAAATTCTCAACAATGTATGGTTGTATTGCGGTGTGAACTTTACTCTTTTGACCAAGTCTAACAAAATCCAGATTCATCTAAAAGGACAAAAACTGTTAGGGTTTTAGTGGGTGTACATGGGGTCAAAAAATTAACCCCTCCTCGCCACCTCGCATTTAACGTCATCAGGACTCCTCGCAAATACGTTTCTTCCAATTGTTACCTCCTCGCATTACAAAAATTACTAAGTTGACTCCTCTCACCTCGATGTCACAACGAAACAAATCTAACAAATCAAGGACCCTCTAATCACTGGCGTAAAATGAGAAGATCTGAAAATAAGACTTTTGAATGTGCTTTTGATTAGATCCAAAATAATTTTGCAGCCAACACATGTAAATCTTATGTAAACAGGAATTTTCTCAGTCCTTAATCTTATTTTTTTCCTCGCACCTCGCAAGTTTAAATTTTTTTTTGGAATTCCTCCCTCGCNGTACATGTTTTATAATACGAAGTTATTGTTGTTGTCAGGGGTACACAAAATGGAAAAAGGGGGTGTGCCACATCTGGTATCATAAAATTTCCCTTCCCTTGTAATTAACTCTAAATAAATGGTCAGTTAATTAGTATGTATAATGATGGGAATGATTCCTCTTTCTCTCTCTTAATTTGCACATTAACTTCCAGCTTCCATCACTTTCAATGGATTAATCAAAAGTTAACAATCGTTTCAGGTATCAGTTGATCCAATTTTTGGTTATCACCACTTTTGCATTGCAGATCTACAGGACACAGGAAGAAAAGATATTTTGCAGCTCAAATCATTTTGAAAATCGTCACCTGAATCAATGGAAGTCCAGAGTGATGGCTCTTTTTCCTGAAGTCAAAGAGAAAATAAAAATGCTAAGAAGTGGCTTTACACATTGAATGAACTTTGTCAATAGAAAATAACAAGATTTTTTATGAGATGGAAAATAACAAGATGGAAGATTTTCCACTTTGTTGCAAAGAAAAACAGTGCTCGTAATACTACCATTTTGCACTATTTTTCAGGTCTGCAACTCGATAGGCTACAATAGATAATAATGCTAAAGATGGTGGCTCCAAAGACTCTCTTGTGTTTCGCTGCAAAGCATGGTGGTAAAAAGCTCCCTGACGACCACCTAACAACATACAAATTCTGGTCTGCCGTTCCGACTAGCTAGCTTGAATTCGAATCGACCTTGAATTCGAAGTTTTGATTCAAATTGAAGTTAAAGCTTTGATTCGAATTGAAGTTTTAATTAAAGATTCGAGTTTGAATTAGAAATTTTTCCTATTTGTTTACATTGATTACTTCTTCCGAACTTTACCACAGCTAGCTAGTTGAAACAGCAGACCAAGATGTCTATGTCGTTAGGTGGTGGTCAGGGAGCTTTTTACCAGCATGCTTTGTGCGGCCGTTATCTTTAGCGTTATTGTCTATTGATGTTGATGCCTTATATCCATCAGTGTGATGCCTAATAGGCTTTATTGATTAACATGCAGCTGTGTGCCCTCAAATCTTTAAAAGGGTGGGTTTAAAATTATGTTACATTTTTCTTTGAAATGAATGGCTTGAAAGGAAGTTAGGGTACTTACTTCCTGTACATCTGCCATCAAATTTTTTTGGATATCTTGATGATTTTCAAAATGGCAGTATTTATTATATTTGAGGCTGTGACGCCATCAAATTTCTAAATCCTAAACCAGAAGAATGACAGATTTCTTCTTGCCACAATATCGTAGACCTTCATAAGCTATGTTATTCTTGAAAATGGTATGATTGATTTAGGATTTATGATGATTTTAATTTTGTCAAAATTTTCCATGAATTCTTTCAACAAAAATAAAAACGCAGCCATTCTGAGAATCATCATGATATCAAAAAAATGTCCAGGTACATTTACAGGAAAGTACCCTGAGTATCCTTTCAAGTACCCTGGATATGGCAACCAAGTAGACGAGGTCTTATTCTCTGGCATCTCCTTATAGGGAGGATAATGGTAAAAATACTCACAGCTTTAAAAAAAGATCCAATTCCCATCTGTTTCATCTTTTTCTTTTTATGATTGGACTCCTCCTATGATCAAAATATTAAATCAAATTAGCAAAAAAAAGTTATTGAGCACTCTTTGCATACATCCTTTTGAACAATGAAAACTGATTATTTACAATGGGAGGGTACCCAAGCTCTGGCCAATGGCAGGTGCAGTTAGGAAAATATATCAATTTATGTCGCTGGGGCTTTTGATAAATTGGATGAGGCCTTTGAAAAGTGGCTGCAGCCATCTAATAACATGGCTGGGGCCACTTAAAGGGAATGTAAGCATATAAAAGTGGCTCAAGCCAGTTGCGGTCAAATTCTAGCCTATCAGATATCAGTATTTCCTGTTGACGTAGATCGTTTACCCAAATATGGTTCGGCACGTGCCACGGACTATTGTCTTTGCACGGCTATTTTTATCCAAGGCTTTTATATGCTTAGATTCCCTTAAATAGNTATATTTATATATTTACAGGAAAGTACCCTGAGTATCCTTTCAAGTACACTGGATCAGAGTATTTACATGGAAACCGAGTAGATGAGGTCTTATTCTCTGGCATCTCCTTATAGGGAGGATAATGGTAAAAATACTCACAGCTTTAAAAAAAGATCCAATTCCCATCTGTTTCATCTTTTTCTTTTTATGATTGAACTCCTCCTATGATCAAAATATTAAATCAAATTAGCAAAAAAATTATTGAGCACTCTTTGCATACATCCTTTTGAACAGTGAAAACTGATTATTTACAATGGGAGGGTATCCAAGCTCTGGCCAATGGCAGGTGCAATTAGGAAAATATATCAATTTATGTCGCTGGGGCTTTTGATAAATTGGATGAGGCCTTTGAAAAGTGGCTGCAGCCATCTAATAACATGGCTGGGGCCACTTAAAGGGAATGTAAGCATATAAAAGTGGCTCAAGCAAGTTGCGGTCAAATTCTAGCCTATCAGATATCAGTATTTCCTGTTGACGTAGACCGTTTACTCAAATATGGTTCGGCACGTGTCACGGACTATCGTCTTTGCACGGCTATTTTTATCCAAGGCTTTTATATGCTTAGATTCCCTTTAAATAGAGACAAAATTTTTGGAGGGGTATTAATTCGAAGAGGGGTCAGGGGCTTGTGAACCCTCCTCTGATGACTGATAAAGACATGTATTTCCTGGAGGGGGTACACGACATTTGGATGGATGGTAGTCTGCCACCCGGTTTTCAGAAAGCTATCCACTTCTAATTGCCAATTCATACCCACTTTTATGATGACCTTTGTGATGACTTTTAAAAACATCCATTTTGTGTGAAAGAATCAATTTGTGTTTGGCCCTTTAGAGCCTGTTCATATGGAGAGAGTTTTCCTGTTTCACTGGGAAACTCACTCAGCTGGGGTAATATTCCTGCACCTTTCATATGAGAAAAGTTTCCCTGGCTAGCCGGGGAAACTAAAAAATAGTGCTTTGTCTCTGGCGCCAAAGGATTAACGATAAACAAAAGAGTCTACCCCGCTTTGCTGGGAAAACCTGTTCATTTGGGAAAATATTTCCTCACCTAGGCAGGATCCCGGTAGTGCTCAAGCAAGATCCCGGCTAGCTGGGAAAATGTTTTCTCGTGTGAACGCTTGTGCTTTTTATGTAGTAAAGCTATAAAGGACCTCGTCATAATGGGAATCCCGTTTCACATGCTGGGGAAACTTTCTCCATATGATATGAACCGACCCTTAGTTGGACGGCGTCTTAATATTGCATGATTATTTCTGTTTCACTGGAGCTTAAAAGAACTGAGCTGAAATGAACTTGAACAAGTCTCTCCAATCAAATCATACTGGATTGTGTTTTTCGCGTAGTGATTTCTCCTTTTTATCATTTTAGGTCAAATTGATATCCAAAGCCTAAGGTTAACCTTATATTACCATTACAGTTACCGACCCAAAACAATCCCCGAGAACACCAGCAACCAGTAGTCAACAAATCAAATGGAGTGGAATGTGTATAGAAAGTATCAAATACAAACCATGTTGCAGTCGTATCAGCTCTTTAGATTGTGCCTTGGATTCTTCAACGATGAAACATTTTTTGCGACCGTTTCCAGTTGCAGTTGTCTTGTCTCTCGCGCGAAGCAACTTAGGCCATCCAAGTTGTTGTTGTTGTCTCTACTTTTCCCGCCAAACAGAACAGCCACTCTGCCATTCCTTCACAAAGGTTTACTGGAAACTGGAAAAGAACTACCTATTTTAGATTTTAAGAAACTTTCCTCGTTAATAAGTCTAGGAAATACAAACCATATTTTCACTTTACTAAACATTGCTTCAGTAATGTCTAGATAGAGGTTTAANACTTTATTTCAGTGTCAAAAATACTTAGCAATAAGATGCTGATTGAGGACACTACCTAAAAACAAAAAAGAAAAAGAAAAAGATTACATCCAAAATGATAAGCTAGTTAAGATTACATTTAAAATTCAATTACATAATTTACAATTTTTACAGCTAAAAGTAGTTAATTTTGAAATGTCTTTTATTCTCCTAATTTGATTTTTAAACATTTGCAGACTCTTGCTATTTCTAATGTTTGGACTCAGTTTTGACCATAACATATTTGGCCCTAGATATTTAATACTATGTTTTCCAAATTTGACTGTCTGATGCTTTGGTAGTTTAAAATCTGAGTTTTGTAGATTGTAGCTTTTTGTCTGTCTTTCAAATATGCATTGTAATGACTTCGGTGCAAAGTCGTTCTTCACTTTGTACATCAAAATAGCAATGTCTTGCAAGCGCTTATTGTTCAGGGTATGTAGATTGGCTTTCTCAAGAAGTTCTTCATAGGAACTCGTTTTGTCTTGAAATACCGCTCTCAAGGCTCTTTCTTGTACTCTTTCTAATTTATGTTTGTCAGACTATTTACAAAAATGAAGAGAGTTTTCCTGTTTCACTGGGAAACTCGCTCAGCCGGGGTCAAAAGAGTCTACCCCATTTTGCTGGGAAAACCTGTTCATTTGGGAAAATATTTCCTCACCTAGGCAGGATCTCGGTAGTGCTCAAGCAAGATCCCGGCTAGCTGGGAAAATGTTTTCTCATGTGAATGCTTTTTTATGTAGTAAAGCTATATGAGGCGGGACCTGGGGAAACTTGCTCCATATGAACAGACCCTTAGTTGGACGGCGTCTTAATATTGCATGATTATTTTCTGTTTCACTGGAGCTTAAAAGAACTGAGCTGAAATGAACTTGAAGAAGTCTCTCCAATCAAATCATATTGCATTGTGTTTTTCGCGTAGTGATTTCTCCTTTTTTATCATTTAGTTAGGCCTAACAGTTTACCGACCCAAAACAATCCCCGAGAACACCAGCAACCAGTAGTCAACAAATCAAATGGAGTGGAATGTGTATAGAAAGTATCAAATACAAACCATGTTGCAGTTGTATCAGCTCTTTAGATTGTGCCTTGGATTCCTCAACGATGAAACATCATTTTGCCATTCATTTTTTGCGACCGACCACCGTTTCCAGTTGCAGTTGTCTTGTCTCTCGCGCGAAGCAACTTAGGCCATCCAAGTTGTTGTTGTTGTCTCTACTTTTCCCGCCAAACAGAACAGCCACTCTGCCATTCGTTCGCGGTGAGAGGGTTACTGGAAAAGAACTATCTATTTTAAGAAATTTTCCTACAAACAAATACAAACCATATTTTCGCTTTACTAAACATTACTTCAGTAATGTCTAGATAGAGGTAATATGATAGCATTATTTCGTAATAAAGTTATGGGAAGGACCATAGGGGCGACATAGGGGGACCATACCGAAAATGTCTTTAGTGTGGGCCTTTCCTTTAGTATGAGAACCTTCGCTCTTCTTTAGATCAACTTCTTTTCAATCGTCAAACAAAAGTTGTTATTTTATCGCTATTGAAATTAAGCCAGAGAAATTCCTGAGAATAATGGAAGGAATAAAGAAGTAAAGTGTTTGTTTCTCGCTGCTATTGACGTTAACGCTATTGTGCGATAACAAAAGGCCATCAGCAGTTTGTCAGCAAAATTCAGGATAGCGTATACGCTCATGTATTTATCATATTTATATGGACTCAATGCCTTTAATTTCTTATAAAAGAGAAGGTATCTTGAGATTTTAGGAGGAAATTGTCAGTTGATATAAAATAATTGACAATAAGTAAGTACATGTATCGATTCTCAGTAGACATGATACATTTTTGGTAACTTAAATCCTTAAATTCATTTTGTAAATTGATTTTAATTTATAATACAAATCTACTTTGCAATCTTTGTTGGACGCGTTTGTTGAATTCCCCAGCAACGGTGTCAAATATTCCGGGACTCTTTGGAAAAGTTTAAAATCTTCGCCTTGGGCGTACGAAATGTAAGGGAACAATTTGCCTTCTCTTCTTCCAACAAGAAAAGTGGCATAGCTCGGGGGGTACATAACATGTTGAGGGTACGGGTATGTGCCACCCATATGGGTGGGTTTTGGCCCAAAATTCTCTAAACAAGGGTCATTTTTTGGCAGATTTTCCTCAAACATGGGTCTGTTTGGCTGAAATCGGCAAAAAATAGTTTAAAATGGGTAGTTTTCGCCAAAATTCATCATAAAAGAGGGTCGAAAGGCAAATTTTTGCAATTAGAACTGGGTAGCTTTCTGAAAACCGGGTGGCAGACAGGCAGACCCCCGTCCATCCTCAAGTCATGTACCCCCTCCCGGGTGGCATAGCCTCTAAAAAGATCTGTTATTTCAAACAACGAGTCCCCGGCTTTCAGAGAACTATATTTATATCTTGTTGTCATGAAATAATCCTTGAACAAATAAACAAATCTTCACCTTCAATCAAATGGTACCTGCTGTTGGCTGCTTTGTCCCTTGAGGAACCACCACACGCTGGTACCGCCCTGGTTTGCAGGCGAAAATTAGCATACGATAACAAAGCCAAGGGAGTACGTGCAGAGAGGTGCAGCTCAGAAGAGAATTTGTTCTATATTTGTTTCTGACTCTGATTTTTCTAGGCCTGTTTAACTTCNCTCTTCTTCCAACTAGAAAAGTGGCATAGCTCGGGGGTACATAACATGTTGAGGGTACGGGTATGTGCCGCCCATATGGGTGGGTTTTGGCCCAAAATTCTCTAAACAAGGGTCATTTTTTGGCAGATTTTCCTCAAACATGGGTCTGTTTGGCTGAAATCGGCAAAATAAAAGAGGGTGGGAAGGCAAATTTTGGCAATTACAAGTGGGTAGCTTTCTGAAAACCGGATAGCAGACCCCCGTCCCCAAGTCGTGTACCCCCGTCCATCCCCAAGTCGTGTACCTCCCCCCTCCCGGGTGGCATAGCCTCTAAAAAGATCTGTTATTTCAAACAACGAGTCCCCGGCTTTCAGAGCACTATATTTATATCTTGTTGTCATGAAATAATCCTTGAACAAATAAACAAATCTTCACCTTCAATCAAATGGTACCTGCTGTTGGCTGCTTTGTCCCTTGAGGAACCACCACACGCTGGTACCGCCCTGGTTTGCAGGCGAAAATTAGCATACGATAACAAAGCCAAGGGAGTACGTGCAGAGAGGTGCAGCTCAGAAGAGAATTTGTTCTATATTTGTTTCTGACTCTGATTTTTCTAGGCCTGTTTAACTTCAACTATGTCTGGAATAACGACGACTCCTTTGACAAAAGAAGAGACAGAGCGTCTTTGCAAGTTTTACAAGGCCCACAAAGAATACGGACAACGCTACATCAGAACCAGCCCTGGAGGTCAAGTTCTCGCTTCAACTTTTGAAAATTTCAAAGACCAATTCCACCAATTTAAACTTCGACCAGATGATATTTTTGTGTTTGGATGGCCTAAAAATGGAAGTGTTTGGCTTGCAGAAATGGTTTGGTGTCTCAGGAATGGATGCGATGTGGAGAAAGCAAAACAAATCGACTCATTCGCGAGGTTCCCTTTCGTTGACATAACATTTATGGCTGATGCGTTCAAGCACGTACTACCAGTGGGGCATTTTAGCAATTTTATAGGACAGGTAAGGATGCATTAAAATTATAGATGTCTACTAGAAGTTGACAGAAAGGGGCTCCGTCTCCAAATTTCGATCGAAACGGTGATTTTGCAGTAGGCAATATCACACAGACTCTTCATCTTTTTTCAAAAATGAAACTGTTATTTTGAAGATAAGTCTTTGTACTTCACAGTGGAACAAATCTGTCTGGTGGCTTGGGTGAAGCCATCAAGCAAACTGCAGAAGACAATGGACACGTGCCTGAAACAATGGTGTTTACAGATTTGTTTACACTTTGGCGACGGAGCCCCGTTAAAGTTTATGCTATACCTGGAGCACAAGCAGTCTAGAAGCTATCAAAGATTTGATAACATAGATACATAGACAACCTGTTCATATTCGTCAACCCGGTCCGCCCAAATTTGTTTGACAACATCAATTTTGCTGGGTAAGCAAAAATACCTCATATCTATAACCAAAACATTTCCGAAGACTTTGTATTTCATGCAGTATCTCTAGCGCTCGAGAAAATGACTAGAGAACTGAGCAAGCTTGGTACCATTACAGTTCCTTTTCTTTCTTGGAACTTTGTCCTTTGGCCTTAGAAGGGTCAAAAGAGTCAAGATAACATACATTCATTTTTTTATAAGAAACTTGGGTCCAGGGTTAGTAGACAGTTTCTTAAAATTTAGGGTTATCTTGCTTTGCTACTAAGTGTTTCTTATGAGTTTCTCATGTTATTATTATAGAGCTTAAATATATTTTTGTTAGCAGGGCTTCCAAATTAATTAGTAAGATCTCAAAACATGTTGTATCATAATTCGCACTCAAAACGATATCAAAACTTTTACTATTACTGTGCAGTGTCAAAACATTTTCAACTGACCTGGGAAAATTAAAGTTTCAATTATAAACGTTTCTTACCTTTTTTAATTCAGGTATTGTAGTTTCTTACAATTACAGTGTTTCTTATAAGCAACGGTTTCTTATAAAAGAAAATTAGTGTATTTTGTGATCACTGTACAGTTTTATGGTTACGCGTTTTTTTTATAAGAAACTTGGATCAGGCCATAGTACTAAAAGTTTCTTAATTTAACCAAAAAAAATTCGGCATTTTAGTACTAAAAGTTTCTTAATTTGTTTTTTATTTTTTAAGAGCAAGAAATATCATGTAGTTTTTAACACTGCTGCAGATATGTTTCTTGGCATATAAAACACCACGTGGGAAGAAAACGTGTTCCCAATACATTAAAAAAATAAAACCATTAGTTAATATTACTCAACAATAAGGGGTTCTAGTTCTACGACATATTTATCATAATATCTTTGAAATTTGCTTTTGAAACTTTCTTAGCTCTTTCCGAACAAGCGTTTCTTACATTTTCTGCCATCCTAGTACTAC
>REGM01000348.1:3461-67697 GCA_004194415.1 Aurelia aurita
GGGGTTAAACGACATCTTCCAATCATGAGCCCACTGTCTTATCAGCTCCAGATCATGGTTCATATCATTAGCAGCTGTATTAGAGTCTTCTACTACAGTGGACAACGACGTATCATCAGCAAATAGCTTAACATTGTACTTCAAGTGATTAGTTAGATCATTTATGTACACAAGGAAAAACAAGGGTCCTAGAATAGAGCCCTGTGGTACGCCGGCAGAAATATCTCCCCAAATAGAACACTGCCCATTTAGAACAGTTCGCTGTTTCCGATCCATACGAAAACTTTGAATAAGAGAAAGAAGTTGTCCTGAGACACCACATCGTTTTAGTTTATAAATAAGACCATCATGCCATACCCTATCAAATGCTTTGTAAATATCAAGATACACTGAACGAACATCAAGTGGAGAATTACAATTAAATGCTTGAAAAATTGTGTGTGTTATGGAGATTAATTGGTTGACCGTTGAGTCACTGGGACGAAAACCTGATTGATTTGGGTTAAGTAGGTCACATGACACAAGATGTGAGTATAAAGAATCATAAATGAGTTTCTCAAGTATTTTCCCAAAGATTGGAAGTAGAGAAATTGGACGATAGTTTCCTTTTACATTTTTCTCATTCTTTTTATGAACAGGCACAACATTTGCATGCTTCCAGATTTGGGGAAATAGACCACACCTCAAGCAATTTGTGAATATTATCTTTAATGGAACAACCAAAGCGGCATCACTAAATTTTATCATTCTCACAGATATTTCATCCCAGCCATGTGCTTTATTAGGATTAAGTGATCTTATGATTTCCAGTATCTTTTCCTCAGAGATAACAAAGTCGTTTATCAGGGTAGTAGTTTACCTTCGATATCTCCAGCCATTAACAAGAAAATGTTCATAGAGAAGTGTTGATCAGAAAACAACATTTCAAGAAACTTGCATATGAGGACTGCGTGCATGAAACGCTGTAATAAGCCCAATAGTTTCTTTCGATAATTAGGGCAGCCATAGAGCAATGTCTTGTTTAGAATAAAACAGTTGGAAAGTGTTTTAAGGAAGAAAAACCCATAAGAAAAAGTGTGATGTATCAGCTTGAAAAAAGTAACAAGGGGACAGTTACAAATACCAAAGAAATGGGAAATCTTAGGGCTGAGCAGAGAAGAAAGTGATTGAACAATAACAGTTAATGGTAATACAACAATGGAGGCTAGGATGAACAGGTACAAGTACACGCAAGCAATTGCATGCTTCTAAAAGAAGAGAAATGTAAATATATGATAATAGAACCACAGAGGGCAAAGTGTGGGGACAGTGAAATAAGAATTGGGGAATATTCAATCAAAAACACTAATAAAGAAAAATTACTTGGAGTAGTACTTGATAGGCATCTAATGTTTGATCATCACATAAAAAAGATTTGTAGTGAAGCTGGAAAAAAGATAAGCGCCCTTGCCAGAATAGCACCCTACTTAGACGAAGAGAAGAGAAAGTTTTTAATGAAAACATTTACCACTACCTATTTTAATTACTGCCCCATTATCTGGATGTTTTGCAGCCGAAAAATGAATAATTTAATCAACAATGTTCACAAAAGGGCACTAAGGGTGGCATATAATGACTATGATTCCACTTTTGAAGCTCTGCTTCTTAAAGATCATACTTTAACCATACATCAACTAAACCTGCAGAGATTAGCCATCGAAATGTACAAAACGAACATAAACCAGAATCCAGATTTTTTGAATGACATTTTCAGATTTCATTAATCTTCATATAATCTCAGAAATGAAACATTTTCTACAAAAAAACCAAACACAGTAATTTATGGAACGGAAACAGTTTCTTACAGATGTAGTCAGATATGGAATAACATACCTGCCGAAGTAAGAAATGCAAACAATCTAGAAAGTTTCAAAAGACTAATAAAACAAATTACTATTCCATGCTCCTGCAAATTATGCACCCAGTATATACCAAATCTGGGATACATCACATAGATTATCGTATTTCTCATTGTAGTTTACAAACATGTTGTATATTATATATATATTTTTCTTTTTCGTTGCTGCTGTTCTGTTAGTTGGTATTAATTAGCTGATTGTATTTATTTATGATTAAAGCTAGAATATGTATCCAACGTTAAATAAAGTAACAACAAAAAACAAAAAACAGGGGCACTTTGTGCCCCCCTTGGTTTGGATAGGGTTAAAGGTGGCTCACCACTGGTACAAATTTTACACTGATACACAATCAGTATCCTATCGCTCATGGTATCACTATCAAATTTTGAAACAGCTATGTTACAGCTGTGATATAAGGCTAAATTTGGTTTTTACCGGTGACAAATGCTTGAAAAATTTCATCATGTGTTTCAAATGAGAGTAGCAACACTTCATTAACCCGTTTTTATCCTAAAATAGGTTCACATCACAGCTCTACTACAGCTTGTTTGATGTCCGCAATTTGTCAGCTGGAGCTTCTTTGGTTCAGAAAATATTTTTGTCACGGTTTATGGACTTTTGGTTGTCCGGAAAAGGGTATGGTAAAGAATTGGATGAATGCTGGAATTGATACCTCACACAACTAAATTTTCTACACAGTTCACTTCATCATATCCCAGAAGGGCCAGGTATAAAACGCGGACATCGCAGGCATCGCGGACATGTCCGCGTTGTAGGTTTTCATATAGGGAGAAACCTAAAAACACGGACACCCGGGGGTACATAACATGTTTAAGGTACTGGAATTTGCCGCCCATATGGGTTGGTTTTTGGGCCAAAAATTCTCCAAACAATGTTCATTGCTCGGCAGATTTTCCAAAAACATGGGTTGTTTTTGCTAAAATTGGCAAAAAATCATTGACAATGGGAAGTTTTCCGCCAAAATTCATCATAAAAGTGGGTACAAAGGCAAATGTTAGTCATAAAAAATGGATAACTTTCTGAAAAGCGGGCGGCAGACCCTTGGATTGCAAAAACTTATTATTTTTATTTAATCATATTTTAACACAAAAACCCTATCAGCTATTTTAAATAAACTAAAAGAAAAATAATCGCTATAAATATATATGTACAAATTAAAACCTTAAAGATTTGCTGGTCTTCCTAGGGATCGTGCTTCGGGAAGGATGCTAATTTTGTAGGAATTCCTTCAGTTTCCTTTTGAAAGTGGTGATCGTGGGGCTCTTTCTAATTTCCAATGGGGTTTCGTTCCACGTTTTTGCACCAGAAAAGAAAAAACTTCTTTTGGAGAATTCTAGGTTCTGCCTTGGGATGTCTAGATCTAACTGATTTCTTGTTGGATAGTTAGATATTTGAGATCTGGTGATAAGTCTTCCGCGTAGGTTGTCCGGGCAGAGGCCATTCATTATTTTATAGATCATTACTGCCCTGTCAAATTTTATTAAGTTTGAGACTGAAAGCCAATTGCAGCTCCATCCATCCTTTAATCTAGAGCCCTCTATTAGCGTTCGTGCTCTATTTTGTATACGCTGAAGATGATCAAGCTTTGTGTTCGACAAGCTGCCCCATAGTTCATCACAGTATCTTAGGTGACTCTCAAGCAGTGCCTTATACACTTGATTCAATTTTGATTGCGGGAGTATGTTTTTTAGTTTCCGCAGGGACGAGAGGGCACTTTTCATCTTACCCTTAAGCTTTTTATATTGCTCATTCCATGTTAGGTTTTCGTCTACGGTAACTCCTAGGTACTTAACTTTTTGGACCCGTTTAATTGGNGGGGGTGGGAAACTATTTCAAAACTTACTAAGCGGGGGATCTTAATTTGTGGTGGGGTAGATATTTCAAGATGAAAGTATTATTTCAGAAGCTTTTCATCGATTTTCCATCATCATGCTATTTCTAGGGTAATAAATTCGAAATTCTTGATGCGCCTTCCACCGAAACAGATTTCTAAGAGAGCCCCCCAGGGCGAACAACCAGTACGCAGCACTCACTAATGATAATTATTACTAGTTAGTAATGTGTAATATGATTCGGTGTTATGCAACCAAATACAAAAGGGATATCAAGGAAATCAAGTGACTGTGCTGGAAAAATGGTATTTACAGATTTATTTGATATACTGTATGTAGCTAATTATGTTGCAAAAAGTTGTGGGCATGCGTCTATGAAGATACTTCGATTGAAAATTTGAATTTTTAAATTCTCATCCGCTAATTATCGCCAATTAAGACCAATTACCAGACACTAAATAGAATGGAGACAATAGTTACATTAATTTATTATACTTTTTACTTCTAATCAATGAAATTTGACATCTCAATACAATATTACACCATTTCAGGCAAATTTTATAAAAGATTTACTAATTCATTCAAAATATGACATCATAAAGTTGCATGACGCCTTGGATATTAAAATTTTCTGATGAGACAAATATTTACAATTTTTATATCAAATGAAAACACTCTTCAAGACAAATTGAATGGCATATATAAATTCATATTTCATGCTACTGGGGAGAAGACAATAGAGGATTAATTTTCTTTGTAACCGGTTTCCATAAAAGAGCATGTAGAAGTCACATGATACAATAATCGGCAGAGAATAGTCAACAATTGATATGTTCTGTTTGCGGAAGTTTGCTGTATGTGTTTCTGGTGGAATCATGTTGCATTTCGCTTTGCAGCTGAATCATATTTGCAGCTAGCAGCAAGGTGCGCCATGAAAACAATCATATGAGTTTGGACAGACGTATTTTTTGTGATGTCAGGGAAGTTTGCCTATGTCTGAGATAAACCATAACCAATCTGACTTGTTTTACTTTTCATGTCAGTGTTTCTATCAAAATGAAATATTACCTTGTTTCAGCTGCGATTACTATTTACATTGCCTTTGTTTAGCAATTCTAAAAATAAATCTTGTTTAATATCACTTAGCGATATTTCTGCTGAAAATTGATTAAGAACAAACAACGAGCCAGAATAAAATAAAAAACTTCGTTGTCATCTGGAGCACTAGGAGGGAACGTTCTTGTTGATGCGTGGAAAATCCTAAATAGTTTCATTTTTGCAGTTCAAAAAGGAAGGTTACGAAACTAACTATGCCATGGAAATTCATTCCAATCGGTATATTTTGTCACTTTTGTTGACAGGGAAACTGATTCATGATGCAGTTTAGTCACTGTAATGTTGTAAAGCTTTGCCATTTGATTTGCGATATTGTATAAATCTTGAAGAAGAGAAGAGTATATAGCATTTTTGAATCACTTGGTAATTTCAGTGGTAGGAGATTTGTGGGAGAGAAGACATGTGAGTGATTTGGCTCGCTGGCACATCTAGTGATCATTTGCAGCTGCAGTGTTCAAGTGTTGACATTGGATAATTGATGACTATATAGTGTGACAGAAATTGCGTCATTGGTGTTTCTAAGAACAGTAGTCAAGAAGCAAGGCAAAAAATGGAAGATTGCTCCGAAGTTAATACGCAAACACTTGTACTCCTATTACAAGTTGAAGAAATAGCTTTACCGATCTTTATATCATTCACAGTGGCAAGTACAGGTCTAAACATACTGCTAATTTCGTCATTTATTGGCACTAAACAAATAAAGAAGAATACAACCAACTTTCTAATGTTCATAATGAGCATTAATGATGTGCTATTAAGCTGCTTGGTTCTGCCATTTATGGCCGTTGTTCTCTATAGTTCTGACATTAGCACAAAATGCCTATGGCTTTTAAAAGTTTTTATGGCCATTTCAATACTAG
Source organism: Aurelia aurita (assembly GCA_004194415.1). Classification (NCBI taxonomy): domain Eukaryota; kingdom Metazoa; phylum Cnidaria; class Scyphozoa; order Semaeostomeae; family Ulmaridae; genus Aurelia; species Aurelia aurita. The sequence continues at coordinate 9,189 of REGM01000348.1, forward strand.
TACTGCATTCTGCTTTATTGACAACTCAAATTACACTAGATCGTTACGTTACTTTCACATGGATACAAACGTACTGACCACTTCAAAATGGAAAAGTTTTTTCAAAAAGTGCTTTAAAATGCCTCAGATCTATTTTATTTTGCTTTTCAACGCTTTAATTGCAGTTTTATCGTCTTGGTATACATATGAAAAAAGTACGTTCGATGAACAATTGATAGGAGTATTACAACTGATCAGAATGATTCTTGGACTTATAGGATTGAGTTTTCTATGTGGATTGTATCTCAAAGGATACTTTGGCATTCATCGACATGTCGCTCAAAATCTTTTAAATTCAGATAGCACTGCGATGGATCATTCTCCCCACAGAGCAGGGTATCTTCGAAATCTCTCTAAAACAGTGCTGCTACTGGTTTTAACAATGTTACTGACTTATGTGCCATTTTGTGTTGCAAGTGGATTATTGGGGCTAACAAGGCTTGCTGAGGGATATACTCTGAACAAAGAGTTGATGCTGTTCTATTCTTTCTCCTCTCTTCTACTGTGTTTAAACGGGATGTTTAATAGCATGATTATATTATATAGAAATAAAGAAGCAAAACAATGGGTGTTTAGAAAGTTGATGAGGTGTAGCTGCAGAGATAGAAGGGATGAAGTGCAGGGACAGAAGAGAAACCAGCATTCCGTGAAAGTGATTTGCAAAGCAACATAGATTAACTACATGAGCCTCAGTTTTCTGCATTGAATTGAATTAATTTAGCTATCATGTAGTAACTTAAAAGAAAGTGAATAAAAAAAATATGGTTTTGGCTTCAAACTGAGACTGAGCTGGGGCTGAGAGGTGAGGTGGAGAAATATTTCAATTCCGTTAAATGAGAAAGGATCAACAAATAAAAATCTGTGAACAAACCAATTGAACTCACCCTACACGTGGTGTTTCATTGTTATATGAAAAAGTCAGCCTCACCTACGACGAGACGACGAAAACTTCATTAGATAATTTAAAAACATTGATACGGCTCCATTAAAATGCCCATACCGTACATTTTATGTTACGATTTCATTTTCACGTCTTTTTGACGTTCATATGGTAACGTTTAAACAATGGTGATATATCGACTTCAAGCGATAAATAGGTGGCGCTAGGAAATTGTTTTAATGTTTTATAGAAGTCGAAATACCGGCTGGGTTATTGGTGCTTTATATTGTTGCACCTCTCATTATGTCGTGTATATGCCAGATATAATTGTGTCCTCGATGAATTTGCACACACTGAACTGGGTGGCATTCTTGCCTCCTTCTTCGACACCTCTTAAGGCATCTGCAGCATTTTCTGGCTCGTCCACAGCAGCACAGCACCGAAACAAATGTTTGGTAGTATTCTCGACTAGCTCCTGCATATGTAGGTGCGTTGATAACAGGGTTTGTGTAAGTTAGCAGAAGACAAATCTCAATAGCAAGAGGTGGTGCAGTGACCTTCCCAAATATTTGCACAATGTCTAAAATTGATATCGGTGCCGCGCAAATAGTATGTATGCAAAGAAGAACCAAAACACCTAATGAAAGTCTTCGTTCACGACGTCTAATAACATTTGGCTTCAGGTTTGTTCGTAGATGTACGTCTGATTGTCTTCTTGAACTATCCCTGTTATATGATGCACTCACTTTTTTAATGATTGAAACATACATTCCGATCATGATGAATAACGGTGCAAAGAAGGTAAATACGGTTATAAATACAGCGTAACTTTCATTAACCACAAAGCCATATGTACATACGTAATCTTTATTACTTGCCGTTCGAGTTTGCTGAACTGCAGTCACAAAAATCGGTAGCACTCCGACCAGCGTTGCCAATGCCCATGATGATGCTAGCAGAAGTGCCATGTAGGAGCGTTTGAAATTAAATTTGTAGGCTAGCACAAAATTTACGGCACAAAACCGATCAAACGTGAGCAAGAGCAAGTTGAAGTTAGCAGCTGCAAATAATGCTATTGTTGCACATGTTGTGTACTTGCAGAATAGGTCTGTTGTGATCAGGGGAACATTAATCAATGTTAGTGACGTCGTGAGCCGCAGAAGTCGAAGTGTCAGTGAGAATGTTGAAATCAATAAATCAGATATAGCAAGATTCAGTATCAATATGTGCGTATATTTCCGTAGGTTCTTGTTGCACAAAGCAGATAGCACGACCAGTGAATTACCAATTACTGAGAGAACGATTAACAGAGAAAGTAGGAAGACTGAAATGTAATACATTGTGGGCAGCCTATTCCAAGCAACGCAAAATCCACATATGATATAATATATAATAAGTTATCTCCCCTGCAGGAGGCTCTTGCGTATTTCCTTGAAAATGAAAATCTATCGGTAATAGCTACTTGCTGGTAATAGACTCATGGACTTACTTTATCCCAATGTCAGCATATTAACAGGACTTATTAAAGGTACATCTCCGCTGTGAGATTCGATATTATCGCCTATGAGAATTTATTTTTGTATCAAGGTTTTCATGTAAGCCCTAATAGGACAATTCAAAGGATGATATCTGGTCAATAAACATATCGCAATGCAACCATTTCTCTTCGATAGGTAGCCCTTAGCAGAATCATGCAGTACGTGGAATTTATGCAGTAGTTACACCCAATCTGCTAACTCAATTAAGTGGAAGCCGATTCTGCGCAAATCTTCTCCACAAGTCTTCTCAATAATGTTCAACTTTAATACTGTGTTGATACATTTCAGAGTCTTGCAAATTCAGAGTACGCAGCTCTTGCTCGTATCAGTTTCTTGCCAACACTCTACGAAGACAATAGAAATATATTTCATTTCTGTTTGTATGAAGTGACTTAGAAGACTTCCTCCAACGTCTGTTTCAAATTTGTCTCTGTGATTTGGAGGATTTTGTAGCAACAAGGAGTTATATTTGAAATCATATCCCACCTAGCAATCATCAATTACATCTTCCAAACCAGCCAGAAGTCAAACACCATCTACACAAGAAATGTGAGTTGCTGGCATTTCTAGGGCATAGTTAAACAAGAGTCTATCAAAGGAATGAGTTGATCTGCGTAGACATGCTCACCGNTACATGGCACTTCTGCTAGAATCATCATGGACATTGGCAACACTGGTCGGAGTGCTGCCGACTTTTGTAACTGCTGTTCAGCAAACTCGAACGTCAAGGAACAAATATTACGTATGTATATATGGCTTTGTGGTTAATGAAAGTTACGCTGTATTTATAACCGTGTTTACCTTCTTTGCACCGTTACTCATCATGATTGGAATGTATGCTTCAATCATTAAAAAATGCCAGTTCATCATATAACAGGGATAGTTTAAGAAGACAATTGGACGTACATCTACGAACAAACCTGAAGCCAAATGTTATTAGACGTCGTGAACGAAGACTTTCATTAGGTGTTTTGGTTCTTCTTTGCATACATACTATTTGCGCGGCACCGATATCAATTTTAGACATTGTGCAAATATTTGGGAAGGTCACTGCACCACCTCTTGCTATTGAAATTTGACTTCTGCTAACTTACACAAACCCTGTTATCAACGCACCTACATATGCAGGAGCTAGTCAAGAATACTACCACACATTTGTTTCGGTGCTGTGCTGCTGTGGACGTGCCAGAAAATGCTGCAGATGCCTGAAGGGGTGTCGAAGAAGGAGGCAAGGATGCCCCCCACTTCAGTGTGTGCAAATTAGCATCGAGGACCTAATGATATCTGGCATATACATGACATATTGAGAGGTGCAACAATATAAAGCACCAATAATCCAGGCGGTAATTCGACTTCTATAAAACGTTGAAACAATTTCATAGCGTCACCTATATATCGCTTGAAGTCGATATATCACCATCGTTTAAACGTTGCCAAATGAACGTCAAAAAGACGTGAAAATGAAGTCATTAAATCATATCATAAAATATATGGCATGGACATTTTTAATGGAGCCGTATCAATGCTTTTAGTTTATCCAATGAAGCTTTCGTCGTCTCGTTGTGGGTGAGGTTTTTTTTTCTATATTGCTACCTAGCATTCGAAGGTAGTTTTTAGGACACTGAAAAGCTAAGCTTATCGAGCAATGTCCTGGTCCTTCCTCTCAATGTGACCACACCTCGCGATTCCTTTAACCTGGAATTACAGAGAGTTGGCGACTCTCCTCACTCTACGTAGCAGGTTCGACAGGGCGGGGACTCGAACCACCAACCATCAGGTGCGTAGTCAAGCGCGCTACCGTTGAGCCATCCCCGCTTGTGGTTGACTTGTGGTTGACCGTAGGTGAGGTTGACTTTTTCATATACAAATGAAGCATCACGTGTAATGTGAGGTGAATTGTATTGTTCGCAGATTTTTATTTGTTGATCCTTTCTCATTTGATGGAATTGAAACATCTCTCCACCTCACCTCTCAGGCCCGGCTCAGTCTCATTTGAAGCCAAAACCATTCAATTCAATGTAGAAAACTGAGGCTCATGTATTTAGTCTATATTGCTTGGCCAATCGCTTTCACGGAATGCTGGCTTCTCTTCTGTCCCTGCACTTCAAACCCTTCTCTATCTGCAGCTACACCTCATCAACTTTCTAAGCACCCATTGTTTTGCTTCTTTATTTCTATATAATATAATCATGCTATTAAACATCCCGTTTAAATACATTAGAGAATAGGAGAAAGAGTAGAATAAAATCAACTCTTTGTTCAGAGTATATCCTTCAGAAAGTATTGTTAGTGCAGATAATCCATTTGTAATACAAAATGGCACATAAGTCAGTAACATTGTTAAAACCAGTAGCAGCACTGTTTTAGAGAGATCTCGAAGATACCCTGCTCTGTGAAAACGATCTATTGCAATGCTATCTGAAAGCACACGATTTTGAGCGACATGTTTAAGAATGCCAAAGTATCCTTTGAGATACAATCCACATAGGAAACTCAATCCTATAAGTCCAAGAATCATTTCAATCAGTTGTAGAATTCCTATCAATTGAGCATCGAACTTCTTTCTTTCATATATAAACCATGACGATAAAACTGCAATTAAAGCGTTGAAAAGCAAAATAAAATAGATCTGAGGCCTTTTAAAGCACTTTTTGAAAAAACTTTTCCATTTTGAAGTGGTCAGTACGTTTGTATCCATGTGAAAGTAACGATCGAGTGTAATTTGAGTTGTCAATAAAGCAGAATGCATTACTAGTATTGAAATGGCCATAAAAACTTTAAAAAGCCATAGGCATTTTGTGCTAATGTCAGAACTATAGAGAACAATGGCCATAAATGGCAGAACCAAGCAGCTTAATAGCACATCATTAATGCTCATTATGAACATTAAAAAGTTGGTTGTATTCTTCATTATTTGTTTAGTGCCAATAAATGACGAAATTAGCAGTATGTTTAGACCTGTACTTGCCACTGTGAATGATATAAAGATCGGTAAAGCTATTTCTTTAACTTGTGATAGGAGTAGAAGTGATTGTGTATTAACTTCGGAGCAATCTTCCATTTTTTGCCTTGTTTCTCGACTACTGTTCTTAGAAACACCAATGAAGCAATTTCTGTCAAACTATATAGTCGTCAATCATCCAATGTTGTCATTTGATGCTCCAATGCTGTCAATGTTGGCATTCTCCACTTGAACACTGCAGCTGCAAATGATCCATGATCGCCAGATTTGCTAGCGAACAAAGTCACTCACAAGTCGTTTCTCCAATAAATCTCCAACCACAGAATTTACCAAGTGATTCAAAAATGTTATACTCTTCTCTTTTACAAGCTATAAAAAATATCGCAAATCAAATGGCAAAGCTTTACAATAGTACAGCGACTAAACTGCATCATGAATCAGTTTCCCTGTCAACAAAATTGACGAAATACATCGATTGAAATGTATTTCCAAGGCATTGTTAGTTCCTTAAACTTCCTTTCCGAACTGCAAAAATGAAACTATTTAGTATGTTCTACTCATCGACAAGAACATTTCCTCCTAGCGCTCCAGATGACAACGAACTATTTGATTTGATTCTGGCTCGTTGTTTGTTTTTAATCAATTTCCAGCAGAAATATCGCTAAGGGATATTAAACAAGATTTCTTTTTAGAATTGCTAAACAAAGGCAATGTAAATAATAATCGCAGCTGAAACAAGGCAGTATTTCATTTTGATAGAAACACTGAAATGAAACGTAAAACCAGACATATTGGTTATGGTCCCCCCGGATGATTCCACTAGAAACAGACATAGTAACCCTCCGCAAACAGAACATATCAATAGACGATTCCGGAAAAAGTGGCTTCGAGGGGCATTTGACCAAGAAGCATTGCATTTGATGATCGAATTTCTTCAATAGAATCACTGTTGATTCCATTATAGAACGCAATGCATCTTGGTAAAATGCCCATGCTCTTTTATGGAAACCTGTCAGAAAGAAATTTAATCATATACCTATTGTCTTCTCTCGAGTAGCTAAAAATATGAATCTATATATGCCATTCGATTTGTCTTGAAGTGGAATACAGTAAGGCGTCCTCTAGTTCGACTGGAATACAGTAAGGCCCCGCATTTAAGAAACCACTTAAAAGAAACTTTTAGGCTACTGAAAAATAATTAGTCTCCCTACTTTTATGAAACACGTGAGGCTCACACCAAATAAAAAATTTCTTGTATTTTGGTTGATAAAATAGAAATGGAATAAAATTCTTAAGAGATCTTTAAAAACAACAAAAAACAATCTTTATAGTTCTATACAGTAGTTCTCTCAAAAAGTGTAGTTTTCTATGCCTTGTGGCATTATTTTATCATTTTATCACAATGCGATTATTTTAATTTCTTGACAATCATTGATGACATACACATAGGGCTAATATATCTATATATATAATCCCATTCTGTTGTAGCCTATTTTTCCAGGACTTTCCAGAAAAGAAATAAGTAACTTAAGAAACTTTTAGCCTAAAAAATGAAAAAGTACCACAGACATAAAAAACACTTTAGGCTAAGGTGTGAAAAATTGGTTTCTTAAATGCGGGGCCTTACTGTATTAAAGCTCGAGTCCTACACGACACAAGAGCTCCAAAGAAACCAAGCGGTAATGCGGGATTAAAATTCAATTTAATGATCATTCATTGTGATTTCAGAATATGCTTCAAAACCAAGGAGCCAGCTACCTCCTAAAAGCATAAGTTCCCACAAATTCAAAACCATTTCAAGACTTGAAGACTTAGCATTATGTCCTAATTAATTTGGTCCTTGACCCTAATGCACACACCTAAATTTTTCTGATTTGTAANATAAAAAACACTTTAGGCTAAGGTGTGAAAAATTGGTTTCTTAAATGCGGGGCCTTACTGTATTAAAGCTCGAGTCCTACACGACACAAGAGCTCCAAAGAAACCAAGCGGTAATGCGGGATTAAAATTCAATTTAATGATCATTCATTGTGATTTCAGAATATGCTTCAAAACCAAGGAGCCAGCTACCTCCTAAAAGCATAAGTTCCCACAAATTCAAAACCATTTCAAGACTTGAAGACTTAGCATTATGTCCTAATTAATTTGGTCCTTGACCCTAATGCACACACCTAAATTTTTCTGATTTGTAATATAGTCAAATATTGATAATTTGCTCAAAAGGCGCAAGTTTTTCTACTTACCCTGTAACTTTTACTTTTTATTAAATGCAATTGCCAAAATCGTCCGTTTTTGTTCACACGTTCTTCAAAAAGGCATGACCAATAGACTCGTTTAGCAAGGTGGACGGTTGTACATATTGCAATAATAGCATTTTGTGCAGTAGACACACACAAGTAAAGTCTCAATCGGAGAACGTTATGAAGTGTCACGCTAACGCAGAGAGCTTGCAAACACGAACGATATGCGCTAACGCAGAGTAACAAACAGCAATGTAGACAAATCATATGAAATAGTTGGTTATATCTATAGCATCTGAATTTTCTTTGACCAACCGTAATAACCTGCAAACACAAACCACAACTTCTAAGAACCTTTTACCTTTACGATAAAATTTTTTGTAAAATTTTCTAAACTTCGTTAAAAGATCATTAAAACTAGTTAGGCAGGTATTTCAAAGTACTAGATGCCAAAATCAAGAACCTTTGCTAGGGAAAGCTGAAAGAGTGATGATTATTATGAGGTGGGTTTTACTGTACATACTCTACTACTTCTTGCTCCAAAAGGAATTTCTTTGGTTGGATTACCATTTGCCGTCAGTTTAAGATAGCTACACTAATCTACATATGCAGTAGTACAAGCACCAAAGTGAGTTCGAAAGCTCTTGTAATCTTTCAGTATTTTCTCTCTAGAAGAGGTGCTGATTCATATTATACAAATATACCAGGAACGAGAGAAAAGAAAAACAAGTTGCATCAGAAGGTGAGATAAAGGGTATTTTTGAGCGGTTGAGGGCCTATAGGTTGCATGTTAGGTGGAGGCAAATAGATCAGGTTCTGGATGACACAGTGCGACTTTTGGGAATGTGATTTGCTGTTACCTGCGGGCAGGTCTGTAAATCTATACTTAACTACCATCATAAAAGATTCATAGAAAAGCAACATTTATTAAAAGAAACTAACTGCTACAGACCCAACCAGAACCTGCCTGATAACAAACGCAGCCAGTTAAGAATGGGATAAATCATGCTTGGTTGAAAGCTAAATTGAAGGATAAAATGATGAATCGATTCGACCTATATATATATAGTAATTAGCCTGAGGAGTCCGCTTGAACGGACGAAACTAGTAGCATCATAAAGTTGTAGTCACTTGAAGTTCTGTGTCATTTCTGTGTTTTAATCTATATATAGTAATATATATATTACGATTTGTCGTCTTGTTTGTGATCTTCCTTCAACAACACGCAAACAACACAGAAACTCAGCGGCTTGTATGAAACAGATACTTCCAGAACGATAATGAATAGTGCAACAATTCCTCTGCCCCAGGGGGGCTACTCACGTATATTTAGGATAGGGGTGCTCAGGCTGGGATACAAACTATCAACCCAAAAAAGTAATTCCTAGCATAAAAATTGACCCAAAAAAATAATGTTTCTCACCCTACACACCCAAAAAAGTAAGAAAAGAGTTTAGTTTCATTTGTAAATCATGCTTTTCTATATTTTTTAAACTGTTCTCATATTTGAGACCCAAAAAAATAATCCAGAATTTCATGAACCCAAAAAGATAACTATACAATTGACTGACCCAAAAAAATAACTTTTGCCCAAATTTTAGACCCAAAAAAGTAACCTGAGTATCCCTATCCTAAATATATATGAGTACCCCCCTGGGTCCTCTGCATGCCACTTGATGTCAGTGCTCTCAAATGAAAGTGTATTTAACATCGAGAAACACAAGCAAATATTCGTCGCTTCAATCGTTCACTTTCCAAATTTTGTGCAAAACTTCTCGTACATTCTTTCCTTTCCATTCAACATGAAGAGGCACTATTTCACGTGACCATGACCAATTAGAGTTTTGAAATAAACTGTTGATTTCACTCCGTGTCGTTGTTTATATCGAACACGGAGACAAAAGAGTAATAAATGATAGGAGTAATAAGTCTGTAGCAGATAATTTATGCAAAACAAAATGGCATCAAATATACCACGATCTCGGCACCCGGTACCATGGCCCAAAAAGGCTGCCATGCTGGATTCAGAAGCCTCCTTTTGGGTCATGGGAACGAGGTGGAATCACTGTTGGTTCCAATATAGAACGCAATGCATCTTGGTAAAATGCCCCCCAGCGCAATCTTTTCCAGAATCGTCTATTGTTAAAACCTTTTCCTTGCCATTGTTGTTGTATCACACGACTTCTACATGCTCTTTTATGGAAACCGGTCAGAACGAAAATTATTCATATATTGTCTTCTTTCCAGTAGCTTAAAGGACATCTGTCTCGATCATAATTGGCTGAGATTGTAAGAGCGGATTAAAAGTTTCTATGGCAGGATTAACAGAAAACAATTGGAAAGAGATCATTTCACGAATTGAACTGCATTTTTATCATGCGAAAAAGTCAAAGAGTCTGGGCTCTAGCTCCTTTCCTTTGTCTAAGCTTTGTTCTCTAAACCAATCACCTGCGAGACAGAGCTCCTTTAAAATATGAATCTATATATGCCATTCGATTTTTCTTGAAGTGTGCTGTCATTTGATATAAATTTTGTAGATATTTGTTGCATCAGAAAATTTTAATGTCTAAAACACTATGCAACTTTAGATGTCATATTTTGAATGAATTAGTACATCTTTTATGAAATTTGCCTGAAATGGTGTAATCATGTATTGAGATATCAAATTTCATTGATCAGAAGTTAAAAGGTATAATACGTCACTGTAACTATTGTCTCCATTCTATTTAGTGTCCGGTAATTGGTCTTAACTGGCCAAGATAGACCATTTCGACAATTAAAACTGGAGATTGGGGAGAGCGGTTTGTTCTTGTAAATGGCAGAAGCAGTTTTGGTAAATGGCTCCCACGGGTTGGGCCAATTGAATTGAATAAAGTATAAATTTTCATTTTTACTTTCATTGTCTTCTAATTTTCATCTAAATTTCATTTTCTTCGCAGAAAGAAACCGAACACTCTGGATTGTGAGACTTTGGACATATAACCCGATACTGTTTGATGTGAAACATTATTCAGAAGTAAAGGGAGAAGCTTTTTGTGCAGAAGAATCGCATTGCATCGCTTGTTTTCTATTTCATTGCTTCAGAGTGGTGAGCATTTCTATGCAGATCAACTCATTCCTTTGATAGACTCTCGTTTAACTATGCCTTAGACATGCAAGAAACTCAGATTTCTTGTGTAGATGGTTTTTTACTTCTGGCTGGTTTTTAAGATGTAATTGATGATTGCTAGATGGGATATGATTTCAAATATAGCTCCGTGTTGCTACAAAATCCTTCAAATCACAGAGACAAATTTGAAACAGACGTTGGAGAAAGTCGACTGAGTCACTTCAGAAAAACAGAAATGAAATATATTTCTATTGTCTTCGTATAGTGTTGGCAAGAAGCTGATATAAGCAAGAGCTGCGTACACTGAATTTGCAAGACTTTAAAATGTATCAACACAGTATTAAAGTTGAACTTTATTGAGAGAAGAAGACTTATGCAGAAGATTTGCGCAGAAATGGCTTCCCCTTAATTGAGTTAGCAGATTGGGTGTAACTGCTGCATAAATTGCACGTACTGCATGATTCTGCTAAGGGCCACATATCGAAGATAAACGGTTGCATTGCGATATGTATATTGACCAGATCTCGTCATTTGAATTATCCTATTAGGGCTTACTTCAAAACTTTGATACAAACATATATTCTTATAGGAGATAATATCACCTCTCACAGCGGAGATGGACATTTTACCCTATTCTAACAGGGTAAATTTGTATCGATTTTCTACGGGGGGGGGGCATTTTTCGCACCCCCTAATTATCTCCGCAACTACAACAGCTATGATAATGAGACTTGCACTGTATCATAATTGAATAAAGGAGAATCCAAAAATAGCATTTATTAGTTTGCAGTCACGTGACTGGTTGCTAGGTAACCAATAACAATGAAAATGTTGACGAAATCGAGCTATTAGCATAAAAAGGTCTATTTTTACTAAATAACTGGGTAGAATCACGAAACAACTATCCAAATACCTGCTTGGTAGCCTTACTTTGCCGTCTCATGTAGTTTTATATCAATATTTTTGTTTCCTAATTAATTAACTAATTAATTATGTACAATAAGATTCAATCGAAAGTTGTTAGCGCAATAATGATGCTTTTCGCATTTACTTGGTGAAATCAGACGTCTTCATCAATATTTGAAATCATTCCGTGATTTTTCATTCAAAAATTACTAATAAATTAGAAATATGACGTCATAAAGATTGATGACTTAATGCAATTTAAAAATTGCCAATGTCAGCAAATATAGATAAATTAAATATCAAATGAAAGTACTCATCGAGAAAAATCGAATGGTATATATACATTGATGAGATTTGAGAACAATTAAGGAAATTGGAGCCATTTTAGTGAATTTCTTTGTGACATGTCTCCAAATATGGCCATCTGGTGGTCACGTGGTTAAACATTAGACATTGCAATTTTAATTTGTTGATTGCCAATTAAATTTCCATAAAAGTCAAGAAGTTTCAGCGTTATAGCTATCATAGTTTAAGAGGTATTAAAATAAGTTTAGTAGGGGAACGAAAAACGCCCCACCCCCTGTTAAAATAAGGTTAATATGCTGACAGTGGGACATAGCAAGTGCACGAGTCTATTACTAGTAACTAGCTACATACTGCCATTTTACAAAAAGGTAGGTGCAAGCCGATAGATAATTTTCAAGGAAATTCGCAAGAGACTCCTTCAAGGGACATAACTTATTACATATTAAGCCACTTGGTTTTCTGTTACTTGAAATAGCCTCCCCACAATGTATTACATTTCAGTCTTCCTACTTTCTGTGCTAATCATTCTCTCAGTAATTGGTAATTCACTAGTTGTGCTATCTGCTTTCTGCAACAAGAACCTACGGAAACATACGCATATATTGATACTGAACCTTGCTATATCTGATTTATTGATTTCAACATTTTCATTGACACTTCGACTTCTTCGGCTGATGACGTCATTAACATTGATTAATGTTCCAATGATCACAACAGACCTGTGCAACAATACACAACATGTGCAACAATAGCATTATTTGCAGCTGCAAACTTCAACTTGCTCTTGCTCACGTTGATCGGTTCTGCGCCGTAAATTTTGTGGTAGCATACAAATTTAATTTCAAACGCTCCTACATGGCACTTCTGCTAGAATCATCATGGACATTGGCAACACTGGTCGGAGTGCTGCCGACTTTTGTAACTGCTGTTCAGCAAACTCGAACGTCAAGGAACAAATATTACGTATGTATATATGGCTTTGTGGTTAATGAAAGTTACGCTGTATTTATAACCGTGTTTACCTTCTTTGCACCGTTACTCATCATGATTGGAATGTATGCTTCAATCATTAAAAAATGCCAGTTCATCATATAACAGGGATAGTTTAAGAAGACAATTGGACGTATATCTACGAAGAAACCTGAAGCCAAATGTTATTAGACGTCGTGAACGAAGACTTTCATTAGGTGTTTTGGTTCTTCTTTGCATACATACTATTTGCGCGGCACCGATATCAATTTTAGACATTGTGCAAATATTTGGGAAGGTCACTGCACCACCTCTTGCTATTGAAATTTGACTTCTGCTAACTTACACAAACCCTGTTATCAACGCACCTACATATGCAGGAGCTAGTCAAGAATACTACCACACATTTGTTTCGGTGCTGTGCTGCTGTGGACGTGCCAGAAAATGCTGCAGATGCCTGAAGGGGTGTCGAAGAAGGAGGCAAGGATGCCCCCCACTTCAGTGTGTGCAAATTAGCATCGAGGACCTAATGATATCTGGCATATACATGACATATTGAGAGGTGCAACAATATAAAGCACCAATAATCCAGGCGGTAATTCGACTTCTATAAAACGTTGAAACAATTTCATAGCGTCACCTATATATCGCTTGAAGTCGATATATCACCATCGTTTAAACGTTGCCAAATGAACGTCAAAAAGACGTGAAAATGAAGTCATTAAATCATATCATAAAATATATGGCATGGACATTTTTAATGGAGCCGTATCAATGCTTTTAGTTTATCCAATGAAGCTTTCGTCGTCTCGTTGTGGGTGAGGTTTTTTTTTCTATATTGCTACCTAGCATTCGAAGGTAGTTTTTAGGACACTGAAAAGCTAAGCTTATCGAGCAATGTCCTGGTCCTTCCTCTCAATGTGACCACACCTCGCGATTCCTTTAGCCTGGAATTACAGAGAGTTGGCGNATATAAATTTTGTAAATATTTGTTGCATCAGAAAATTTTAATGTCTAAGACGTCATGCAACTTTACACGTCATAATCTGAATGCATTAGTACATCTTTTATAAAATTTGCTTAAAATTTGAAACTTGCAAATATTTGGGAAGATCACTGCTCCACTTCTTGCTATTGAAATTTGTCTTCTGCTAACTTACACAAACCCTGTTATCAACGCACCTACATATGCAGGAGCTAGTCGAGAATACTACCAAACGTTTGTTTCGGTGTTGTGATGCTGTGGATGTGCCAGAAATGCTGCAGACGCCTCGAGGGGCTTCGAAGAAGGAGGCAAGAATGTCATCCAGTTCAGTGTATGCGAATTCATCGAGGACATAATGATATCTGGCATATACATGATATAACGAAAGGCGCAACAATATAAACCACCAATAACTCAGCTGGTAATTCGTTTCTATAAAACGTTGAAACAATTTCATAGCGTCACCTATATATCACTTGAAGTCGATATATCACCATCGTTTAAATGTGACCACATGAACGTCGAAAAGACGTGAAAATGAAATCATAACATAAAATGTATCGTATGGACATTTTGATGGAGCCGTATCAATGTTTTTAATTTATCCAATGAAGTTTTCGTCGCCTCGTTGTAGGTGAGGTTGACTTTTGATATAAAAATGAAAAACCACCTTTATGGTGAGTTGAATTGGTTTGTTCGCTCAAACAATTCAATTCAATGCAGAAAACTGAGACTCATGTAGTTAGTCTATGTTGCTTGGCCAATCACTTTCACGGAATGCTGGCTTCTCTTCTGTCCCTACACTTCATCCCTTCTATCTCTGCAGCTACACCTCATCAACTTTCTAAACACCCATTGTTTTGCTTCTTTATTCCTATATAATATAATCATGCTATTAAACATCCCGTTTAAATACATTAGAGGATAGGAGAAAGAGTAGAATAGCATCAACTCTTTGTTCAGAGTATATCCCGCAGCAAGCCTTGTTAGTGCAAATAATCCATTTGCAATACAAAATGGCACATAAGTCAGTAACATTGTTAAAACCAGTAGCATCACTGTTTTAGAGAGATTTCGAAGATACCGTGCTCTGTGAAAATGATCTATTGGACTGCTATCTGAATGTACACGATTTTGAGCGACATGTTGATGAATGCCATAGTATCCTTTGAGATACAATCCACAAAGAAAACTCAAACCTATAAGTCCAAGAATCATTTCGATCAGTTGTAGAACTCCTATCAATTGTTCATCGAACGTACTTTTTTTATATATGTACCAAGACGATAAAACTGCAATTAAAGCGTTGAAAAGCAAAATAAAATAGATCTGAGGCCTTTTAAAGCACTTCTTGAAAAAACTTTTCCATTTTGAAGTAGTCAGTACGTTTGTATCCATGTGGAAATAACGATCGAGTGTAATTTGAGTTATCAATAAAGCAGAATGCATTACTAGTATTGAAATGGCCATAAAAACATCTGGACCCCATAGGCATGTTGTGCTAATGTCCGAACTATAGAGAACAACGGGTATCAACGGCAGAACCAAGCAGCTTAATAGCACATCATTAATGCTCATTATGAACATTAAAAAGTTGGTTGTATTCTTCTTTATTTGTTTAGTGCCAATGAATGACAAAATTAGTAGTATGTTAATACATATGGTTGCCACTGTGAATGGTATAAAGATCGTTAAAGCTATTTCTTTAACTTGTAATACGAGTATAAGTAATTTCGAGATAATTTCTGAACAATCTTCCATTTTTTGCCTTATCTCTTGACTGCTATGTTCTTAGAAGCAGCAATGAAGCAATTTCTGTCAAACTATATAGTCATCAATCATCAATGTTGTCATTTGATGCTCCAATGCTGTCAATGTTGGTATTCTCCACTTGAACACTGCTGCTGCAAATGATCCATGATCGCCAGATTTGCTAGCAAACAACGTCGCTCACGTGTCCTTTCTCCAATAAATCTGCTACCACAGAATTTACCAAGTGATTCAAAAATGTTATATTCTTCTCTTTTTCAAGCTATAAAAAAATATCGCAAATCAAATGGCAAAGCTTTACAATAGTGCAGCCACTAAACTGCATCATGAAACAGTTTCCCTGCCAACAAAATTGACGAAATACATCGATTGGAATGCAATTCCAAGGCATTGTTAGTTCCTTAACCTTCCTTTTCGAACTGCAAAAATGAACCTATTTAGTATGTTCCACTCATCGACAAGAACATTTCCTCCTAGCGCTCCAGATGACAACGAAATATTTGATTTGATTCTGGCTCGTTGTTTGTTTTTAATCAATTTCCAGCAGAAATATCGCTAAGGGATATTAAACAAGATTTCTTTTTAGAATTGCTAAACAAAGGCAATGTAAATAGTAATCGCAGCTGAAACAAGGCACTATTTCATTTTGATAGAAACACTGACATGAAACGTAAAACCAGACATATTGGTTATGGTTTATCTCAAACATTTGATTCGATTTAGATTAGTTGTATGTATATATGCGTATATGTATAGCTAGAAAATCAATCGAATTAGAATAAGGTGACAAACAAACAAACAAAACATAGGCAAACTTCCCTGACATCACAAAAATTCGTCTTTCCAAATTCATGTGACTGTTTTCATAGCGCACCGTGCTGCTATCTGCAGACATGATTCAGCTGCAAAGCGATATGCAACATGATTCCCCCGGGGGGTCACTTCCATATATACTGGTATGGGGTGTGCCATTTTTTGGGGTGCCTTTTTCAGGCAGAAAATAAATTTTAGGGTGGCATTTTTGGTAAGATCATAAAGTTTAGGGTATCATGTTCAAAAGTAATGCCTTGGGGTAAACTTTTGGGATTTTTTACCCATATCATTAAATTTTAGGGCATGCATTTTGCATATCCTGTAAATGTTGGGGTATGGTTTTTGGAAAATCTATAAATTTTAGGGTGTGATTTCATATGTCAAAATGGCACACGCCCGTCATCTCCATATTGAAGTTACCCCCCCCCCGGATGATTCCACTAGAANCTTTTTCAGGCAGAAAATAAATTTTAGGGTGGCATTTTTGGTAAGATCATAAAGTTTAGGGTATCATGTTCAAAAGTAATGCCTTGGGGTAAACTTTTGGGATTTTTTACCCATATCATTAAATTTTAGGGCATGCATTTTGCATATCCTGTAAATGTTGGGGTATGGTTTTTGGAAAATCTATAAATTTTAGGGTGTGATTTCATATGTCAAAATGGCACACGCCCGTCATCTCCATATTGAAGTTACCCCCCCCCCGGATGATTCCACTAGAAACAGACATAGTAACCCTCCGGAAACAGAACATATCAATAGACGATTCCGGAAAAAGTGGCTTCGAGGGGCATTTGACCAAGAAGCATTGCATTTGATGATCGAATTTCTTCAATAGAATCACTGTTGATTCCATTATAGAACGCAACCATCTTGGTAAAATGCCCATGCTCTTTTATGGAAACCTGTCAGAAAGAAATTTAATCATATATTGTCTTCTCTCCAGTAGCTTAAAATATGAATCTATATATGCCATTCGATTTGTCTTGAAGTGTGCTTTCATTTGCAATAAAGTTTGTAGATAGTTTTTGCATCAGAAAATTTTAATATCTAAGACATCATGCAAATTTATGACGTCATATTTTGAATGAATTAGTACATCTTTTATGAAATTTGCTTGAAATGGCGTAATTATGTATTGAGATATCAAATTTCATTGATCAGAAGTTAAAAAGTATAATACATCACTGTAACTGGCGTCTCCATTCAATTTAGTGTCCGATACATCGTCGTAGTTTCGCTATTTGCCTGAACTGATCAGACCCGTAGCGCCTATTGGGGCCGGTCGGGCCCGGCCCCCCCAATAATTTCCAAAAGTTGCACTTTTTCTTTCATCTTGTTAAGTAAAATTGACTAAAGAATTCAACTAAAACCAAAGTAGTGCCCTTTAAAAGCATTTCTTTTCTTAGTTTAGTTGTAGCTGGCGTTTGCATCCCTCACGTTCTTGAAATTCTCTCGAAAATGAGGAGAAACATGAGATTGGGTGGGGCAAGAATTTTGCAAATTGTCCGAGTTTCGATTTTAGTGTAGCTAACCAATGGGTACGGTGGGTACCAGACCCACCCTGAAAGAAAGATTTCCCTTGGGTTATATGTGTCTGGCACCCAGGGTAATATTGGATTGAAAAATGCATTCTAAGCCAAAGTTGAGAATGTGTACCCTCAAAATTTCCCTGTAGGTGCAGATTTATAGAAAAATCACTACGAAATTCGTCCAAATTTTCATTTTAGAAATGGAAAAATGGGATCGGGAGNTTATATGTGTCTGGCACCCAGGGTAATATTGGATTGAAAAATGCATTCTAAGCCAAAGTTGAGAATGTGTACCCTCAAAATTTCCCTGTAGGTGCAGATTTATAGAAAAATCACTACGAAATTCGTCCAAATTTTCATTTTAGAAATGGAAAAATGGGATCGGGAGATGTTTTCTAAGCCAAAGTAAAGGGCGTGGCCAAAAAATTTTTCTAGGGGCTTAGCCTCCAGACCCCCATTTTGGGCGCGAGACGGTGCCCCCCCCCCAATCGCAAAAACGCTCCTAAGGGCCTGACTGATATACCGCTAAAACTACGACTCATGATATAACTGTCAGTTGAGGCGGCTATGCGTCTACGGCTGCCACGGGGCGGGCCCATTTAATTGAATAATGTAAAAATTGAGGCAGGCAAGCCGTAGGAAGGCCCTGCTACTTTATAAAAACACAGCATCGGAGCTGTTTTTAGGAATTATTCATGCAGTTATCCATTGATTTCCTTTTCAGCCTGTATTTCGGTGCTGCAAACACGCAATGTTTGCTTTGAGTTTAGGCCCTTCACTCCATTTCAGCTTTCCAGAATTTTTCTCCGTCAAAATAGAAGTTTTCTCTTTTGATGCGATATAATATCAAGCGTAGCCATTTTTGATCCGATTGAGCTTTTTTCTACCCAAAACCCTCTATGTCGACTTTCTTTGCAGCCGTCAGATTCAGAAAAATTCGATGGATACTTGTGTCGAATTTTTTCTTCCCGTCAATGTTTGCTGTCGAATTCGACGAGGAAATTCGAATGTAAAAAATTTCATTCAATTCCTTTTGCTGCCAGATCGAAGTCAGAGTAAGTTGTCTTTATCGTAAATTCTTCAAATACATAATATATTTCAGTTTATGAGGTTTCCTAATCTTGCAAAATTCACAACAATTTAATAGGATATTCTTATAGTTACTTTGACTTCCATCTGGAAGCAAAAGGAATTCAACGAAATTGTTTACATTCAAATGTCCTCCTCGAATTCGACATCGAAAATTGACACGAAGAAAAAATTCGAGAAAATATCTATCGAATTTTTCTGAATCTGACAGCTGCAAAGAAAGTCTAAACAGAAGGTTTGGTTAGAAAAAAGCGCAAGCATCGGATCAAAAATAGCTATGCTTGATATTATGTCGCATCAAAGCAAAAACTTGCCATTTTGACAGAGACAAATTCTGGAAAGCTGGACTGCAGTGAGGGGCCTAAACTTGAGGCAAACATTGCGTGTTTCCAGCACAGAATTAAAGGCTGAAAAGGAAATCAATTGCAAATATAGTAAAATTACACATAGATCTGCATTTAGCATGGATAACTGCATACATAAATTCTAAAAACAGCTCCGATGCTGTGTTTTTATGAAGTAGCAGGCCTCCCCACTGCTTGCCCGGCTCAATTTTTACATCCTTCAAGTCAATGGGCCCACCCCGCGGCAGCCATTTACCAGACCTGCATCCACCATTTACCAGAGCAAACCGCTCTCCCCCAGTCCCCAGTTTTAATTTTCAAAATGGTCTATTAGCGGACGAGAATTTAAAAATTCAAATTGTCAATCGAAGTATCTTCATAATCGCATACCCACCACTATTGCAACATAATTAGCTACATATATTAAAGGTGACCTGAAACGAAATTTTTTATTTGCAAAAGCCAATAGCCTGATTGAACAACGAAGAACGCCGTTTTCAGTTTTTCCATATCATGTTTTGTTCTGGAATTATTCCCCATTTTATGGTTGGAGCTGATGACGTCATTTTCTTTGCAAAAAGCCAAGGAAACAATTGATTTTGACAACATTTCTTACAACAAAGCCTGAAAACCCAAAGCTTTTGTACTGGACTTTCTTTTCATGAGATATATGATATTTCTGGGCATTTTTTGTCGCACTAACGAACTTCAGCAGCAGGTTTAATCGCAAACATAGTCATTTTCATCAATTTTTCTACTCTCTGCCTATACTTTACTTATAAATATGCAAACAAAATGACGTCATCACTTCAAGACGCAAAACAGCGAATATCTCAAACGAAATAAAATATCACAAAACTTTAAACGGCATCACCAATCAAACCAGTTTGTCATTTCCTTTTGCGAATAAAAATTTTCGCTTCAGGTCCCCTTTAATATCTCTTTTCCAAGCGCAGTCACTTGATTTTGTTATGCTCCTATTGTATTTAGTTGCCTAGCAACGAGTCATATGACCAATTACAAATTACTGCTATTTTTGGATTCTTCTTCTGTTCCCAATGCAATTTGCAAAGGGTCATCTTCATACTATTTCTCATTTCTGAAATAAATAGGGGGATACCAAAATAGTCCCCTCCCGAATCACAGTAGTTGAAATTCAACCCGTGCTGAATAGGTTTAAGTCCTTAAATATATACTGTATACCTTTGTGTTCAGCATAGTCACGAGGGTCCTTGCGATAAGAACCTCACATTGGAAGCACAAAGAGGACCACATCCATATGACTGTAACCAGTCTATTGTTTGGACAATTATGTCCTTATTTGCAGGGCTTTACTGTATACCCATCTGACAGTACCCACCCTCTAGCGATGTGTATAGCATAGCTAGAATTACACAATGATAGAAAGTAAAATCAATTACATTCCTAGCTGCTGCGGAGGGCTTTGTAATCAACGTCCTCTCTTGGAACGAACTCAAGATTCCTGTCATTGAAATACATCTACTCACATCTTCACATCTTGGTAAAACTGACCTCTTTGATCTGAATGTTACGTTGAGTAGGCACCATTTGCAAAATATTTCTGTTTATAACAGGTGGGCCAAAAAGACGTAACCCCCAAGTTTAATAAAATTGTTCTGAAAAACTTTCTGAATTCAAGATTTTAATATAATTTATATGACACTATTTAAAACATAAAATACACTAACTAAATTAAAATCAGTTGATTATCAGCTATATTTACAGAAAAATGGGCTTTTGAAAAATGATGGTTGAGAAAACAACTTTAACGAAATCACTGATTACCAACAATAACCCAGAAGTGAATTGTTTGATTATTAAATAAATTCTATGCAAATAATGTTTTTTCAATTTTTTTTGTGGCAACGAGAGGGCTTTTTAAATTGATCTTTGCAATGTTGAAAACATTGAATGTATCTTATTAGTAGGATGCAATACCATGGTCAATAAGTAACACAATGATGGGGTAAAAGTGCAAATGTTTTTAATTTTGGCACGTTCTATTATTATTTTTCAATCCCATCTCTTTTTGCAGCAGTATCTTGTCATTTTTTTTACAAAAAGATTTGAGTAGAGGTGCAAACAATGCATGGCAAGAAAAATATATTGTATTGGAGACTTTGGCTGTGCTTTTGATGATTAATGATTTTGTTACAGCAGTTTTAGTGACATCTTTCATCAAGCCTCAGTTCTCTGTAAATGTAGCTGATAATGAACTGATTTTAACTCAATAGGTGTATTTTATGTTGTACTTAGTGCCATATAAATGTGTAGAAATCTTGCATTCAGAAAGTTTTAAGAAATGTTTTTTATCTTGGGGGTTCTTTTTTTGGCCCACCCGTTATATCACAGCAATTTTCTGTTAAATGGTTTGGATTTTGCATTCCAAGCTTGAACTGTAAGGTGCCATTCACCTCTACCACATATTTTTTACTAACTAGTGTACAAACAAAGAGGATAGTTCTATATGAGAAANTATGATATGATATGATATGATATGATATGATATGATATGATATGATATGATATGATATGATATGATATGATATGATATGATATGATATGATATGATATGATATGATATGATATGATATGATATGATATGATATGATATGATATGATATGATATGATATGATATGATATGATATGATATGATATGATATGATATGATATGATATGATATGATATGATATGATATGATATGATATGATATGATATGATATGATATGATATGATATGATATGATATGATATGATATGATATGATATGATATGATATGATATGATATGATATGATATGATATGATATGATATGATATGATATGATATGATATGATATGATATGATATGATATGATATGATATGATATGATATGATATGATATGATATGATATGATATGATATGATATGATATGATATGATATGATATGATATGATATGATATGATATGATATGATATGATATGATATGATATGATATGATATGATATGATATGATAACTTTTATCCCCTATTGAGTGGCACACCCGGTCAGTTGTATAAGAAGACTGAAAGAAGCACTAGCTAAATAACAAACAATTTAACGTGGCAAGTGGCAACGGTAGCCGATCAGAACTCTCGCGGATAAGAAGTCGAATGTCTAAAAAGAGAGTTTACAGATTATCAACACTGAGTATTTAGAAGCTCTCCGCAGGAGCTAGGAATGTTGAAGCGCGAGCGAAGCGAGCGCTTTCACTTCCTAGTATTTACAGAAAAATGGGCTTTTGAAAAATGATGGTTGAGAAAACAACTTTAACGAAATCACTGATTACCAACAATAACCCAGAAATGAATTGTTTGATTATTAAATAAATTCTATGCAAATAATGTTTTTTCAATTTTTTTGTGGCAACGAGAGGGCTTTTTAAATTGATCTTTGCAATGTTGAAAACATCGAATGTATCTTATTAGTAGGATGCAATACCATGGTCAATAAGTAACACAATGATGGGGTAAAAGTGCAAATGTTTTTAATTTTGGCACGTTTTATTATTATTTTTCAATGCATCTCTTTTTGCAGCAGTATCTTGTCATTTTTTTTACAAAAAGATTTGAGTAGAGGTGCAAACAATGCATGGCAAGAAAAATATATTGTATTGGAGACTTTGGCTGTGCTTTTGATGATTAATGATTTTGTTACAGCAGTTTTAGTGACATCTTTCATCAAGCCTCAGTTCTCTGTAAATGTAGCTGATAATGAACTGATTTTCACTCAATAGGTGTATTTTATGTTGTACTTAGTGCCATATAAATGTGTAAAAATCTTGCATTCAGAAAGTTTTAAGAAATGTTTTTTATCTTGGGGGTTCTTTTTTTGGCCCACCCGTTATATCACAGCAATTTGCTGTTAAATGGTTTGGATTTTGCATTCCAAGCTTGAACTGTAAGGTGCCATTCACCTCTACCACATATATTTTACTAACTAGTGTACAAACAAAGAGGATAGTTCTATATGAGAAAGTGGGAACCTTAGTTCAGCTTTTCTCTATTTTCGTCTGTCTTGAGTTGTAATGCGAATATGTAACCTCTATAAATCTAATCCAAACATACAAAACAATGATGTATCTAAACGTAGAGAAGCAAGGTCAGTAAGCAGCGTGACTGTGTCTTTCATAAAGATATAGAATAAATACATACAATAAACTGAAACGTTCCCAAACATGTTTATTTTGTAAACAGAGAATCAGTTGTATTTAAGGATAAGAATATAATGTAAAAATCTAGTTTAATTTTGATATTCACTCTGCCTAAAATTCGATTTTTCAGTTCTTATTGTTCGACAGTTAAAGCCTCTATAACCCAATTCTACATGATGGGTAAATCAAGTACCACTTTCGTAAGGGGAAGGGGGAGGCCCCGAAGATTTCCTGAGCAACAGTCAGAAAACCTCAAAGATACCTCAAAGGACAGAGATAGCTTCCTTGCTACTCCTTAAATATAAGGCAAATAAATGGAAGATTGGCCCAAAGCTATCACATGGGTACTTAATTTGGTATCATAAGTTAAATCTAAATCACTTATATTCATATTATTTGCAGTGGCAAGTACAGCTCTAAATCTACTACTTATTTCATCGTTCATTCGTACCAAACAAATCAACAAGAATACAGCAAACGTTTTATTTACATATTAAGTATTAAGTATTTGCTGTTAGCTGCTTGGTTTCACAGTTGTTAGCCATTGGTCTCTATATTCATGAAAGTAGTTTAAGATTCTAACTTTTACCTAAGGATTTTATTGCTTTATCAACTCTCGCAATGAATTCTGCTTTATTGAAAACTCGAATTACACTCGATTGCTACTTATACTTAAACATGGATCAAAATGCACTGACTACTTCTAAATTGAGAACCTGTTTCAAAAAGTGCTTTAAAAAGCCTTTCAAATTGGGATTGTTTCTATTGACTCACCAGGTATACGAAGAAGAAAGTTCGATACAAAATTGGCAATATACTACTTATTATTATTAATGAAATATTGCTACTTATTGAAATGATTTTTCATTGGATTCAGTTCACTATCTGATTGTCTGTTCGAGGATACTGTAAAATCCATAAGCATGTTATTGAAAGTCGTATCCANTGTTTCTATTGACTCACCAGGTATACGAAGAAGAAAGTTCGATACAAAATTGGCAATATACTACTTATTATTATTAATGAAATATTGCTACTTATTGAAATGATTTTTCATTGGATTCAGTTCACTATCTGATTGTCTGTTCGAGGATACTGTAAAATCCATAAGCATGTTATTGAAAGTCGTATCCATTCAAATGAAACTTCTTTGGTTTTGACCCACAGAGCAAGATGCCTTCTAAATCTCTCTAAAACAGTGTTGCTACTATTTTTAACAATTTTACTGACATATGTGCTATTCTGTATTGCAAATGGAATACTGGCAGTAACAAATTTAGTCAAGGGATTTCCTGCGACCAAAGAGTTGGTACTATTTTTCATTTTCTGCTTGTTATGTAAATTTAGAAGTGTATCACGTGCCCCTCTATTTTCCCGCCACTAGGTCCGGGTGACCGGTTCACGTGATCAATGGGCCAGAGAAGGGAGGCGTGTCTTTAGTTTTTGATTCTGAGATTTGAGAGTTGGACATAAGAGCTGCGAGCGATTTGAGTTTGTAATATTAGTTATTAGTTATGGGAGTACAGTTCGAGATTTGAGATTCATTACAATACATTTTAACATTCGAGATAAGATTTAAGAGAGTATCTTCGAGAAAGTAGAGAGAGAGAGAGAGAGAGAGATACTTTTTATCGACTGGTTTTGGAGTTTGTTGCTGTAAATAATTGTATAAGGACGATGTTTATTGGTATTCGCTGGTCATTGTTGTGTTTAGACTTTTAACGCGGGAACAAAAACAGCGAGGCGATCTCAAGACCTCAACAATCTCAAATCCTGGTTCCTGAAGGATATAGAGCAAAGCTTTCCGAACACTGCTATCTTCCCATGAGCCCGGGGGGTAACTGGCATGACGGGGACGTGCCGCCCAACTTTTAGGGAAAGACCCATCCTTAAGGATTTTCGGTCGATTTTCATACCCATCTTTAAGGATTTTGAGCGGAAAAGCCTCTTGAACTTGCTACAAATCAAGCAAAATTTCACTTTAAAAACACAATCATGAAGATAAAGTTACCACCAAACAAGTTTCAGAACTAAAGCGAAAAAAATCAAACATTGAAAACCAAAACTCGACAAGTTTCCTGTTACAATTTGAAAAGTTGCCCATTTCTGGTGGAACATTTACATTTTGAGACCCATATTTAGGGATTCTCGAGGTTCAAAATCCATCCTTATGGGCGGCACGTTCCCGTTGCTCTATATATGGACGTTAACCCCCCGGGCCCATGAGTTCAAACTGGATATTTGCAAATCAACAAGATGTCCACCCCAATTTTCTTAGGGTGGTATTTATTCATATGCAAAAACGGTATAAAATTGGCTCGGTATAACTTTCAGAACTTAATTCCTTACTATGTCCACCCACCTTTTTATGGCTGGCGACGCCAGATGCAAATATTTTTACCAGGGCCGTAGGAAGCATCTTGAACTTGGAGGGGCACGACACTTCAAGGGCACTTTTTTCAGTAAGCTAAAGGGGCATTTCCTGAAGCAAAAAGGGCACTTCTTTGTTTATTTCAAAATCTTGGGGGGGGCACGTGCCCCCAGTGCCCCCCGGTTCCTACGTCTCTGATTTTTACAGTCAACTAATACTACATTTTATTTGGCGAGCTTTTTCGCGCTAAAAGCAGAAAAGCTGTTAAAATGCCAGAACGAGGCTACAATAATACACCAAAATTGCCTTGCCTAGGCCGTATTGTGTGTGACAGACAACTTCTTCAACCTGGCGCTGAAGATGAATAAGTCCTTGAAGTTTACTGAAAGGTAAGCCATTCTCTACGGAATTTTCTGTTCATTTGCGATATTATAATTATCCTTGTTGTGCAATGACATCGCTAAGTGAGATGTTATTTATATTTCGAATCAGGTCAAAGAAATTGGTGGGTGTAATCGGACGCAGTTAGTGAAGTAAAGATCACAACAGCAAGGATGTATTCATAGACCAAGGGTGCTTCCCTTTGCATAATGTTGCATAAAAGTAAATTGAGACAGAATAATTAAACAATGTCTTTTGGTGTTTATTGATTGGATCTTAATGGCAATGCGTGGTGTATGTCGCAGTATGAGTTAGTATGGCAAATCTTTGGTGCAGACAGAGAAAGTTTTCTCCATGATCATGCATGGGGTGGTTCCAGTTACTATCCGTACCCCCCCTATGGAAGAGCCTTCAGAAATGCAAAGACCTCGGATTTTGTGTAGTAAAATCTCAAAAGAGGATTTTGCCTTTAAAGCTATTGAAATGCCCCAATTTTTCGATTTTAAGGACAGTTTACCCCCTATTGTGGAAGAGTTTACAAACAACTTGAAGGTCCGGATTTTTCCTATTTCATGTCCCTACCCCTAGATTTTTGTTTCTCAGATGCAGCATGCCCCCGGATCTTTGGGATTTTGATGCCTACCTCTGGATTTCTCTTCCATAGGGGGGGGGGGGGGGCAGTTTTTTTCTGGAACCACCCATGGCGGCTGCGACCGGCGAGCACAGTGAATAAGTCAACAATAGACTTGAGAGAAACAAGAGGAGAAAAAGTAAAACCTGCACAACAGATGCGTTTTACAAAATATGATTTACGCTACATTTATTATCAAGGGAGCTCCGAAGTAAACTTCGTGTTGACTTATTTGCTGTGCTTCAAGAATTTGCTTATGCCAAAATGCCAAAGCTCTGGTTTGGAGGTGAAGGCGAATTTGTCCTTTGAAGATTAATATTTCAACTCTCAAAGACCCAATATCAACAAACAAGGTATCTATGTTCAAGCCGACCATTGAGGTATGTTTTAAAAATGTTTTCGGATTGATTCAAGCTAAATTCTCATGGCTAGGGTTGACCAAATCTGTATACTTTTTTGGGACACCCGGTATTTACCCTAAAGGCTGTCCTGTTTTAACAAAATACATATACCCTAATCATGGAGACTTTTTTCTTGAGAACATAACCTTTCCCATGTCACATTGAATTTCTCAAGTTTAGGTACCCTAACTGCTGACAACCAATGGAGAGTTTTTGTTTTGGTGGAGGAGAGCAACCTCATTTGTTGGTGGGGAGGAAAATGCTTCCAAACTCCTACCCCTTGCAATCAATCTTTTGCCAGGCGGCTAAGTTTGTTGATTCACCACAAATTCTATTTCATAATACTTGACTAAAAATATCACCACAAAAGAGTTTTCGATTTATCAAATGCCAAATAGGGTACCCTTTTTTGAAATTATGGTCCAATTGCCACCCCTAAACGTGTGGCCACGTAGGCCTGTGCCTACTTTGAAGAAAGGCACCCTTTCCCATGTTTTTTTGTATGAGCATGATAACACATCAGGTACCAAGTGGCCCCCTGGTGTGCTTGGAACTCAATCAATTTGTGATATGGTGAAACACTCTTCTATCTAGGTGTCATTTAAGTGATAGTGATGTGATATTGGCTTGAAAGGATATGTTTAGCCTATTAAAAAAGGCTTTTACTTACATGTAGTGATATTTTAAATATCAATTCCATCTTTGGACTCTATTTTTTGCTCTTAAGCATGCTTGAAGGTTTGGGTCAAATCAGGCCAAAGTGGTAAATCAGGCCTTGTGAGAAAGCAAATTACAGGCAATTGAAAATTAGAGCACCTTAACAATTCAATTTGCTTGATTGGGCACCTTAGAAAAAAGGATAATCCCTGAAAATTAGAAAATTATTGTTAATGTATGAAAAAATTAAATTAAATCAGAAGACCATAATAGAGAGACAGTGTTGGATCAAAGTTGTAATTCATTCCAATACAACAATTACAAACGATTACACTAGTAACAATAATTAAGAGACGTAAATACTGTATGTTGAATTTGAATGAATATGAAATATTCTCCCCCTCCCATAGGTTGATAGTGCCAAATGAAATAGGCTAAGAGGGAAGGGAGGCTGGGGAAATCAAAGTCTGCACTGTCACCAAATATTTTCTGAACTGATTGGAGAGCATGAGGACAGACTTAAATACTATCAGTAGGGCAAGCCAACTATGGAATGAGGAAATACTTCCTACCAAATGATTGGAATGCTGCTTACGTATAAGATTGCATCATATGAAACCAGAAACTTACGATGCCAAGTGCTACAAAGGATACCAATTATGACACATGTTTAAGTGGGGGTGTGGTATCCTTGTGACCGCCATGCAAGTGTTGATGCAGTTTAATTTGCAAATCCGTTTCTTTGAAATTCATTGCATAGAAGAAAAGCGAACTTAGATATGAAAATTTGTTTGGTCAAAATCGGTCTTTCCGTTCCAGAATTACGAGCGATTTTAATAAAATGGTGTGTCGGAAGATTGCTAAAATATATACGCCTTCAATTANGGTCAAAATCGGTCTTTCCGTTCCAGAATTACGAGCGATTTTAATAAAATGGTGTGTCGGAAGATTGCTAAAATATATAGGCCTTCAATTAGATTCATATTCATGCACGCGTGACCTTCTAAACCATGACAAACATATTGTTTCTCTACCAAAAAATTAAAAAAAGGCATGCATTGTGTTGGAGCGCAAAAGGAAAAACTAATGTTATATACTTATGTTGTATCCCTTGGGGACTAGTCATTTAATTGTCATTGTTAGCAAGCAGAAAGTTCTTTTACTAGCGATACTTTTCAC
Source organism: Aurelia aurita (assembly GCA_004194415.1). Taxonomy (NCBI): domain Eukaryota; kingdom Metazoa; phylum Cnidaria; class Scyphozoa; order Semaeostomeae; family Ulmaridae; genus Aurelia; species Aurelia aurita. Next base: position 38,486 of record REGM01000348.1, read on the forward strand.
TAAAATACTATTTCACAAAGTCGCAAATAAATAAGGAAAGAAATCGCCGATTTTAACAAACTTAATTTCTATAACTACGCCCACGTTTTTCTGACTCACCCGGTACAAGAACAGACCAAATATAAATCAGAATGTTTGTACTGAAATTCACATGCACACTCACTGTGCTAAAAAGGTTATCAACCTAGGTGCTTTCTTTCTTTACATTGCGTTTGGAGGAGTTTGATCAAGCTCTAGCATATACACATTGCCTGATATCTGCTCTGTTTAATTTCAGCTGCATTCAATGCATCAAGAGATTTTACAACACATCACATATAAGGCATGCATATAGCATAGTCACTGGCCCAGTCAATGTAGAAGAGGGTTATGCTATACCAGTGTCAATGGACTTGCCACCTTATGCTGAAACCGGAGTGGTGCCTCCATCATTTGAGCGATTGAAACCAAAAACTGAAGAAGAGCTTGTTAGCATGAGGCTTGCCAGTGATACGGCAAGGAAAGTATTATGGGCTGTAAAAACAAAAGTCAAGGTACAGTATCTGTTGGATTGAAAAGTTTATTCTTCAGTCAGATTGTGTCATCAGCATTAAATTTTTTATATATTCCATTAAAAATTTTGAAATCAAATTACAAATTACTCTACCTACAAAAGCATAGTCGTCGAATCTTTGCAAAACTTTAAAATTTATTGTGTAAAATGTTATTACTCATTCTTTCAAATGAATTGCTCGAAGGGAACTTTAAGTCATTTGCCATAATCCCGGAGAGAGTATTTTTGATATCATTATTGTTTTTGGAATTGCTGCGTTTTTATGTTTTATGAAATGTTAAACTACATACAATTATATACACATAAATACTACACAATCATTAAAAAGTAAAAACAATTCTGTACTAGAATCTGGCTAACATTAGCTGTCAGATGAGGGTTGCGATAACTCAAAATAATGTCACAAGTAAGACTCTTTTGTTGTTTGATCATGGATAATACTCCTGACATCTAATGTGAAACAGAATTTACAGTACAAACAAAATAAAATTTACGAAAAGGGACTTGGTAGTTGCATGGCATGTAAAATAGGCTAGGGCTCTACTATTTTTCCATTAAGGTCATTAGAAAGGTCTTGATCACCATATAATAAAAGGTAGTAATTTTAAAAATGCAGTCTATTTACTCAACTTATTGACCAAACAAAAAGCTTAGTTTGTTCATAAACTGCAAAGCAGGAACACTGCTACGCGACAAAACATCAGTTTATTGAATATTTTAGTTGAATTCATAATTTTTATATAGATTGCCAATATTTTGTCCTGACATGCAATACTCCATCAGGGTTATAGTTAGTTCTATTAGTTTCATATTGGAGTGTTACCAATGGAAACTATTTTTCTCGTCCCTCTTTTGATCATTTTTTAGATCACAAAATAGATTTGACTGTAGGAAACTTTCTTTAAAATATGATGGTTGTGTCACAGTTCTATGTATCACAGTCTCTATTGATCCTCTTTCACACTGTATGAGAACTCTGGGTCTTAGGGTTAAAACCTAGTAGTAAATGATAACAGGATTGACTAAGCAGCCAGGATCTATACTTGGATTCTAGAGTTTGCCACATAGAAGTCACCATTTTCCTTATAACATCACAAGTTATTTCTTTGAGAAGGTCGTGGCCAAGACTCAAGGATTGGAATGGTATCCTATAATGCTTAGCATACCCTTCATATTATTGATATTGCGTGCAGGAAAATTCGGCAAAACAACCGGGAACCTCAGTTGGATGTTTGGATGGACTTAGCCTTCCCATGTAGTGAATTGTCTCCCCCCTATGTTATTGTATCAATTTTTTTCAGCCAGGAGTCACAACAGAAAAGATAGATTTTCTTGTCCATTGGCTATCGTGTAAACTAGATGCTTATCCTTCTCCGAGAAACTATCGTGGATTTCCCAAAGGTGTCTGTACTTCTGTAAATAATGTGGCTTGTCATGGAATCCCAGATGAGTAAGTTTATATACCATGTGAGTCAGCAAAATGTATCGATTGTTTGAAAAATTGACAAGAAAAATTGAAACATCTCAAAGTAGAATTCTTTTCAAAAGCAAAAACTAAAAATGAAAGTGTAAAATTCCTTTGCAAAATGCCCATGAAATCAAAGCATGGCTAGATCCTTTTTCAAAACCTCTGGTTTCAGGTGCACTCTAAATTTTGACTTTGGGAGCTCGTATCTCCGGTCTTTGGCCGACGATTTATAAATGGAAGGTACGTGCATTTAGGTTGAATATTAACAAATGTAGCTGTGCAATCGGAAAGTCCTGATATCTTCTCGTTTGGTTCTTTTTTGCAGTCAAAAGGGGGTACTTTTTTAGACAACCGTTACTAGGGGTGAAAGAGAATGTGTTGTGTCAAAACATGTAGCAGATTGGACCACCTGAGGGGGGGGGGGGTACATAACATGTTGAGGGTACGGGTATGTGCCGCCGATATGGGTGGGTTTTTGACCCAAGATTCTCTAAACAAGGGTCATTTTTTGGCAGATTTTCTTTAAACATGGGTCGGTTTGGCTGAAATCGGCAAAAAAATAGTTAAAAATGGGTAGTTTTCGTCAAAATTCATCATAAAGGTGAGTACGAAGGCAAATTTTGGCAATTAGAAGTGGGTGGCTTTCTGAAAACCGGACGGCAGACCCCCGTCCATCCCCAAGTCGTGTACCCCCCCCGGGGATTGGACAGCACATTTTGAGCAATTCAGGGAAAGTAATTGTTGGCTAATAACTAAATGTTGAGAGGAGCAAAATATCCAAAACTGTGAGGAAATATCAAAGATTAGTTGAAGTCCCATTGAGATGATTAGAAGTTTTACAAATTGTTTGCGTAATTTTCCAATTCAATTTTTCAAACAATGGATGCATTTTTTTTGCTCAACCTGTATCTGAAAGAGCTCCCTGTGCCAATGCTTGGTAGACAGGCAAATAAAGCTATTTATGACTATGAGGTGATTGAAAGTTGTGGATGAAAAATCGGATTTTACACACCAATTGCATTGACCAAAGGAGGTCCAAACTGGTATTATAAAGGTTCATTTGATTAAATATTTTCGAACCAGCAACAAAAGGTAAACTTCGGACAACAGATTTAAACTTGTACTTATTTCTAAAAATGGAGTGTTAAACAAACGTGAAGTTTTAATCAGACGTCCTTGCATTTATAACTAAAAATCATTGGATTTTGAGAGAAGACTGCTAGAGTACTGATGTCCTTACTTGATAGCTGCCTATATTAAAATCCTTGCAAGCTCCGTCTGTACTTTAAAGACCGCGGGCTCTTTTATTCTCCTGTATAACAACAAAACCGGTTAGTTAGCATGCGCGTATGATAAGTGAAGAAGTTATGCAGCTTCCTGTATTTCTTTTAGTCGCCAGTTAGAAGACGGTGACATCATAAGCATTGATGTTTCGGTGAGTTGCTGCTATTTTTTCAATACGTAATTTAGACTTTGTTAGGGTTGAGCAATGTTGGCGTATTTTTCTTGAATGCTAGATAACTTCCTACCAAATACGACGATAGATATACTTACATACATTGATTTAACATTCAATTTTGCTCTGTTTATAGTAGCATTACCATAGCGAAATATTATTGAGCCAAATATATTTGTATTATTTATTTATTTATTTATTTATTTATTTATTTATTTATTTATTTATTTATTTATTTATTTATTTATTTATTTATTTATTTAGTTATTTCTTTCTTTCTTTCTTTCTTTCTTTATTAATTAATTAATTAATTAATTAATTTATTAATTAATTAATTTATTAATTAATTAATTAATTAATTTATTTATTTATTTATTTATTTATTTATTTATTTATTTATTTATTTATTTATTTATTTATTTATTTATTTATTTATTTATTTATTTATTTATTTATTTATTTATTTATTTATTTATTTATTNGTTGGCGTATTTTTCTTAAATACTAGATAACTTCCTACCAAATACAACGATAGATATACTTACATACATTGATTTAACATTCAATTTTGCTCTGTTTATAGTAGCATTACCATAGCGAAATATTATTGAGCCAAATATATTTGTATTATTTATTTATTTATTTATTTATTTATTTATTTAGTTATTTCTTTCTTTCTTTCTTTCTTTCTTTCTTTATTAATTAATTAATTAATTAATTAATTAATTAATTTATTTACTTATCCATTTATTTATTTGTTTATTATCCTGTAAATTTTTGAAAAATCATGTGAATAAAAACTACGTTTTAAAGGAAGTTTTCTTAAAATCACACTGATGACTATTTTCATTTCCTTTAGACTTATACGTCTGGTTACCATGGTGATACGTGTGAAACAGTTCTTGTTGGCAATGTTGATAATGAAGGCCGTAGACTGGTTGACGTTGCAAAGAAATGCCTTGACTATGCAATCGAAGTTTGCGGACCTGGTGTCAAATTTAATAAAATTGGAAAGACTATTAGGTAGGTTCAGATGATTTATACATTATGGATGACTGCCCGAGGAGATTTTTTTTAATGAATATTCAATTCTTCATATCTATTCGTCCAGACGGCATGACGTCATAACAGCAAAGAAAACACGACGCAATCTTGTTTTGAGGTGAATCTTCAACAAATTTATTCGGTAGGGAATTTGCAAACAGTTGCATAAAATCACTCATATATTCTAGCTCGCGATAGTGTGAAGAGAAAAGGATAGGTAGCAATTGTCAGTCAAAGCAAAACCAATGAAATAATTTGACAAAAGTTCTGTTCTTGAAAGCAAAACAGAAATTTAGTCCAAGAAAGCTGTGAGAAACTTGCCTTTTCGACGATAATTTTGTAAACAGCGTCATAAACTCCATCAGTCGTAAGTAGCTTGTTGCTTCTTCAAAGTCAACCTTCCCTTCAGACATTTGCCTATCTATCAGCTAAAGTATTTGAATAATTTGAACAGGTTCCAAGCTTCTAGAATTGATTTATTTCGATAAATAAACGAGACACTCTCAAAATCCCAGTGCAACGCTATTTTTTTTAATGGCTTCATTTACCCCAAGTCTGATTTTCGAGCTCAAATTGATAAAATTACGTGACATTTAGTCTGTATGAATGTATCTGTTTCTTGTTTACCTTTACCAAAATTCATGACAGATATTTTCATAAATTATTATTTGCTCTTTTTATTTACTTTGAAGACATAAAAGCACCTTAGCAAATATCTAAAGAGGCAGCATTTTTAAACCTCGTTTCTGCTGGTTTTCAGGGTAAGTCAAATAAAACGCACGATGTTTGAAAAAATGCTGATTCCTGATTATCAAAGCACAAATATTGGTAAACGTCTTGTTCATTATCCGATATGTTCGATTAGGTATCAAAACTTACCTGGCCACTCCTATCCGGACTTATGGTATCTAAAGGGCTCCTTCAGCAAGTATAAAAAACTGCTAAAATGATGAACAAATTTCGTCGGTTTCATGCCTTGCAGCAATGGCAATTACCTGTGTTAGCACCTATTATCTGCTTGGAAGGATGAAATTCCCTTGAATAATTTGTTACACTATTGGGGATTACTTTTTCATTCTTGCAAAAGGAAAACGCGTGCTAAAGCTTATTTGAGTCATTTCTATAAGTTAGAAATGTTAGGGATATTTGATCGTGAGTTTAGGCCGTTTTCGAGGTTTTTCGAAGAAACAACCTTTTTGAGAATATGATTTATGTATCAGAACTCAGTGACCGATTTCAGTCAAAACAATTCTAAATTAATTGAAAATATCAGCTGTCAATAAGATATTAACATGCATTATTGTTTGGTATTTAGGAAACAGTAGCCTCTCAAACGGCGTCCGTATTTTCTGACTCACTCGGTGTAACAGTGACCAATCCCCAGCATATCTAGGATCGTAACTGGTAAATACAGAATACTAAAACATACCTTATTTGTTTGTCCTAGTTCAGTTGTCAAGGGTACTGGATTTAGTGTCTGTGATGTTTTCACTGGACATGGAATCGGAAAAGAATTTCATGCACTTCCGCAGATCTTACACACCGGTAAGTATTGAGTGGGTCAGAAAAATGTTTGAACTTTTCTAGAAGCAGCAACATTAATTCTGCCTTATTTGATCTTGCTCAATTATATCAATGATTAAATCATTTTTTTGAAATAAAAATTGTGCTCTTGACAAAGAATTTCATGCACTTCTGCAGATCTTACATACCGGTGAGTATTGGGTGAGTCAGAAAAATGTTGAACTTTTCTAGAAGCAGCAACATTAATTCTGCCTCATTTGATTTTGCTCAATTATATTAAAGATTAAATCATTTTTTGGAAATCAAAATTGTGCTCTTGACAATCTTACACACCGGTAAGTATTGGGTGAGTCAGAAAAATGTTTGAACTTTTCTAGAAGCAGCAACATTAATTCTGCCTCATTTGATTTTGCACAATTATATCAAGGATTAAATCATTTTTTTTGAAATAAAAATTATGCTCTTGACAGAGCAACGTTTCGAAATCACAGCTTGAAACATTATTCCGGTGTGTTTGATTGGTAATTCTAAAAGTACCAAATCCTGAAAATATTAGACTTCGTAGAGATAGAAACATTATTTCCAATCAAATACAACAATCTTAAAACGGCAAGGTTCATATTTCATCATGGAGTTTTAATTTTTTCGCTAATGAAAACGAGAATCTCTATAAGGCTGCCACTCCAGCCTTTCGCTGCAGTATGTTCGGGGGCCTTCCAAACCTACCAAGCCTACCTGTTTAGAATTTCAGGGTCAATGAAATATGAATTCCGAGTCTATCAAGTCTACCGTTTTCAAAATTGATACCAAAAATACTTACAATGAATATTTGAACAACAAAGCAGCGATTGATGTAGTACTGGGTTACCGCAAAGTTATGTATCAATTTTTGAGAAATTACCAGGATAGTATCATGCACAAATCGTTACATTAATTGTTTTTCATTAGTTTAAGCCAACTGGAGTCTTGAGATGCTTGGATAAGAGCTTTGTGTATTTTTAGATCTTACTGAAATTAAACAAATACTACCGGGCGTACCAAGAAAAGTACTCCCGTTTGAATAAAAGATAAAACTCGATTTCAAACCTAACATAAAATGTTCTTTTTGATCAGATATGTTTTGTCCATGATCCAAGTATATTTGAATATCATAAAATGTTTGTTTTCATTACTTAAAGGGTATAAAATTCCGCGTTGAAACACATTATTCTGGGCTATATTCTTTAAGCAACATTGTGAATTTTTCCTAAGAGCCAAAATTTTCAGATTTTTCATTATCCTCCAGGTCTCCATTGATAGTGTGAATTTCTCTCTGTCATTTATGACCAAACTAGAAGCTTAATATACCGGTTGTATCAGAAAAAACGGGCTACTTGCAAAGCGCCTCTGCGGTGGTGACTTGATTCTAATAAATTTATCGTATCGATTTTCGTAATCCATAAGCTTGAACTTAAAGTTTGATGTATTGCTTTTACCTATATTTGCCAATGAAATAGATCTGTTGCTCAAAGTTACCCAAATTTGTTGACCGGTCGATGACAGACGGTCTCCACTTTCTGATATATCTCAATTCTTTAAAATTCCAAAACAATAAATTTGTTGTTCTTTTTGTTTCATTTTTCAGAAAAGTAATATTCTAAAAGGCTAGAATTAATTAATTTTACCTTGCATCATTGATTTGAGCGATCGTGATAGCATATTTTTGCCCCCAGAGAATGCTATTTTTTGACCATGTTTAAAGAATATCTGACACCTTCTGAGCTGAATTTGGTGCGTTCAACGAAAAGCATTGCCGCAAGTAACTCTGATTTCTAGAACAGGCGATGACAGAGTGTTGTTTCTTGGAGAAAAGTGACTACAAAAAAGATATCTATTATCTAAACTGGTTAATAACATTTCACTTAGTCCTGTCTAATACGAAGAACAACCGCCAATCAGTTAAAAAAATTAATTCATTTGCAAACACATGTCCATCGTTCGCTATGCATGCTCTGCATCGGTCTCCCATTGCATGGTAGGCTCTTCTTGTCATTTCTTTTGTCCTTGCATTGCATTGCACTCTCTTCTTATTGCATCTTTAAGCTGGTCTATATTACGGGGTTGAAGATTCCTTTGTACATTAGAAGGTTTTTTCTCAGACATTCTGTTAATCATAGCAGTTTTTCCTATTTGCTTTTATTTAGAATTATAAGTTTATATTTTGTTTACAGCAAATTCTTATCCTGGTAAAATGTGGCCTGGGATGACATTCACAATAGGTACGCAACTTTGTAGTATAAAAGCATTAATTAAGACTTCTGAAGGGTCAAGTTGAATTCTTTTAAAATTGTTTTCCAATCATATAAAGCACATATTGGTACCAACAACCAATGATTTTTTATATCGATATTTTGCTCCAGCTCTTGAACAATAGTACAAGGCTATCAATGCTTCCTAAGATTCGTTGAAATTTTTCTCTGATATAGCGCAGCTTTGAAGAAAATGACTTTTGTATGTAGCCATTGGTGTAAGGCTCCCCTATGCATAGTTATCTCATTACATAAAATTGTATTTGCGCAATCTAAATTTGTTGATAAATCTTAGCTACTGGTGTGACATGATCATAATACAACCGCGTTTTATTGTTTTGAGGACTTAAAAATTATTCCTAAAGCCATCCAACTTCTAGTTAAAATTTCCGGCAAAAACTAGTGCCAAAACAATCAATTGTTGGAAAATTTACCTCATGCAAGAATTACTGAACACTTTTGTTATCAGGTTATTTTATTTTTCATTTTTATATTTATGTCTTACAACATGTATCAAATTAACGTTAGTGACATTGATTTTCCGAGCCAATGATTCAAAATTGCAAAAGTCTGTAGTTTTGTGATTTACCTGGTTTTGAAACATACCACGAATTCTGATTCTCTAACATGGTTGATTTACGATGAAGTAATCATATGATCATATTCGAATAGAAAGTTAATTTAAAAGTGTAGAATTAAAGACCCATTGCTAACCATGAACCTAACCATGAACCATAACCATGCTAGGCGAATGAAAAGCAAAACAAATATAACTTAGGCCAGAAACGACATTCGTATTATATGAAAGTCGACTTTGGGCCCGCAAAGTATCATGCTTGGCAAAGGGTCTTTAATGCTGATCAGCAAGGTTTATCCAGGCCCCGTCAAACTTTGATATAACTGAATATAAAAAGATTTTTTTTTTAATTAAGTAAAAAAACCAATTTTACTGATTTTCCAACTTGAAAAATGTTGTTGGACTCATTTGGTATTTCAAGGATATTTGTATTTAAGTAGAATTTTAAATAATGATTTAATTTGGACTAAATAACGTGGGCAGGTCAATTCTATACTTTGTATTGTTGATATTGTAGCTCTTATTCTAGATCAAGGGACCATTATGGAGACAAGGTCTCTTCTTGACCCGTTTTAATGATATTCCTGCCATCTCAGCTTAGAGGTGCTCCTTTTGTTTTATTTTAAACTTGTCGTATGGATATAGTATCGTTTTAATTGGATTTTATCATCGTTATAATTTATTAATTGTAACTTATATAACTTGTTTTTAACTTAGGCCACCGTAAATTTTGATTTTTGATTTCGAATGAATAGTTACTTACTGACTTACTTATTATTCGTAGGTTTCATTCATTCATTTCATTCATTTTTTACTTCTTTAGGCACAGTAGCCCGTCAATTCATCTGAACTGCTTTTATGGGGGCCGTGAAACAAAGGCTGATTACTTTTATTAAGCGTTGATAGTATCAAATATCTTATCATTTTTCCTGTTGTGTTATTACAGAACCAATCATATGTGAAGGATCACCTCGTGTAGAAATTTGGGATGATGGATGGACCGCTGTCACAGTAGATAACAAGCGGTGAGTTTATACTACTTCTTTACTCGAATTAATCAGTTTAAGATGGATTTAATTCCGTCTAAAGTAACAGCTTATTTGCTGAAGTCAATGTGCAAAATCACGGGGCCATATCAAGAAGATCGTGGCTCCTGGATCTGCTCTGAATGTGGATAATCTTAGAGTTTGCTTGAAAATGCAACAGAGTATGCATCGGTACAACCGACGGCTACAGCAGGATGAGTTATACAAGTAACATTGCCAGGTAGGGAGATAATCAAATGTAAAAATCATTTCTACTACCATCTTGTTGTACTCGAACTCCTTATGAGCTGTTTATTTTTGTTTTGGTGACATTTCAGACATTTCAGGATTGTTTATAAATTTTGCGAATCGGTTGGGTGGCTCTTTGGGTGCGATTTTGCTGGTGCGTGGTGCATTTGTCCTGATTCACCTGGTAGTTTTTATCTTTTTCCATGTAATGGCCACGGGTTAGTCACAGTCTATTGTTCCCCGGGGTTATCGTCCTTGTAGTGTTTGTAAAGTAGTTTGTAGGTAGCGTAATTAGTAATTTGTCTTGTAAAGTTTGTTTGATGGAATATAAAAAAAATTAAATTTCTGTTGCTTGCTTTGAATGCTGAGGTGATTCCTGTTGAGAACATTCAATTTTTTACAGATCATGTAGGAAGTTACGTAGTGAGCAAAACATCAAAATACACAGTAGAATAAAATGTGCTTTCGTCAAAGAATTTTAATGATTTAGAAAACAGCACATCACTCGTTTTTGGTTTTTGCTTGTGAAATTTGCAGGAATTTTCTGAGTGGAAATTTTCGAGTAGAGGTCATGGTCAGTAAGGCCTATCATTGGGGACCCGGCCCCCACCGTAGAGAGAGTAGATCACGTTTGTTTAGGGTCCTTTTAAAAATGGATATGGTATTTTAGGAAAAATAGTATTTATTATCTTGCATTTCCAAACATAAAAGTTTATCAAACTATGTATTCGTTTATATCGAAAATAGATAGAATAATTTAGCTATCTATCGTGGCCTCAATTTTATCTAGCTTCCAAGCTTAGCAGGCGGTTATTCAGTTATCCAATTCATTCATTGCCACGGCAGATACTTTCAACAAAATAGCATATTCTTTTAAGCGCAAATTTTGCATGCAATGCAAGACTGTAGTGCAGCTTGCCTCAATTTTTGCTGTTCGGTTTGTTTACATTTACTTATTGGTGGATTAGTTTGATTGCTTCTGCAAATTGCTTTGTTCTGGCTAATCAACAAAAATTGTAATGTAGGCTATTGTTGCTAAATTTTTCCTTGTCCTTTCCGCAAGCCTAACTTCATTAACATCCCTCTCGACTACCGTGTGAGTCAGAAAAATGTTAAATCGTTCGAAAGCCTGTTGCTTTAAACTTGTTCATTGGATTTCTACCGGGTGTCCCAAGTGAAAGGTAACAGATTTGATCAGGGCTAGCAATGCCAATTTGGCTCCAATCAATTCACAATAGGTTTGAAACTAATCCTGAAAAGTTAACTTGAACGTAGATACCTTGCTGGTTGATATATGTGCATCGAAATTTGAAATATTAATCTTGAAAGTTTAAATTTGCCTTCACCTCCATACCAAAGCTTTGCCGCTTTGGCCTAAGCAAATTCTTGAAGCCCAGTGAATAAATCAATAATAGCCTTGACAAAATTTGAATAAAAATTAGATTGTATTTTGCGGTATCGATATTTTCTAGAGCTCACCTATTATGCATTTGTTAATTTTTTCTAATTCTTAATTTCGCTATGCTTCTGAAATTTGCTTAGGCCAAAACGCCAAAGCTCTGGTTTGGAGATGGAGTCAAATTTGTACTTTCAAGAATAATATTTCAACTTTGGAATCACCAATATCAACAAACAAGGTACCTATGTTCAAGTTAACTTTTCAGGATTAGCTTAAACGTTATTGCGAATTGATTTGAGCTTAAATGGCATCGCTAGCTTTGATCAAATATGTTGCCTTTTATTTGGGACACCCGGTATAACCTGATAATTTTTGTGCAGATATCATGTCAAGAAACTCAAAGGTGACCATTGACGTGTTTAAATCATTGCATAAACTGCTACCCGAAGACCTTAATAGCTATTTCAAAGGACATCAGCACGAAATAAACACTAGAGGCAATGGTTCTTGTCTAGTTTTACCGAAAATGCGCAACGAAACCGGAAAAAAATCATTTGCCTTCCAGGGAGCTCGCATTTTCAAAGCAACCCGCGATGAAATAAACTCTGGGTGATTATTGTGATTATGATGATGATGATTATGATTATTATTATTGTTGTTATTATTATTATTATTGTTATTGTCATTGTCATTGTCATCGTCATTTTAGATATAAAATTTAATTGGTCAAAATTTATTTTATCGTTGTTAAGTTACAAGCGATTTTATGAGAATGTTTCATCTCAAAATCCTTAAATACAGGCCTAAAATACTTGATCAAATTTGCTAAAAGTCCAGGCTCGTGATGATAGACAACAGACGAAAAAAGGGCTGAATGGTGGTCATAATAGACCATTTCGACAATTAAAATCGGAGACTGGGGAAAGCGGTTTGTTCTGGTAAATGGCGGATGCAGTTCTGGTAAATGGCTGCCACGGAGCTTTTATAAATGATAAATTTCCCTCTACAGAACTGTTAGTTTTAAATTCACAGTTAAAATAGAGAAATTATGACTTAAAAAATAACCGAAAAGGTGCCCCATCACCTATAAGCCTCATAACTAAAGGGAGACTGAATCTCCAACTGAGACCTCAAATCAAATTGCTTTGGCGGGAAAATATTCGTGATTCGTCATCTCCGTTTATCGAAGCGAGATAAAACAAATGTTTTGATAAGTTTTGAGAAGAAAACTTGGAATTACCTCACTCTCTATGATGAGTTGTGCACACTGGCAGGGATACAATAATTCAGAATCGTGACGAAAGATTGCTTTGGATGCAGTCATTTGGCTCAGCGAAGTCAATGCAGTTCTTTTTCGTTAAAATGGTGCCTTGCTTGGTGGAAAGAGCTTTGATTTTAGATTTTGTCTCACTTTGAAGGATAAGGCGAGGACTTTAAAGCAATAAGAAGCTTACTGCAAACCTAGAAGAAACTTCTGTCCAGAGCAGGTAAATCGCATCGCATCTTCTTTATTAGCAGAGAGATCATTTTAACATTGAAAGACTCATTTCAACGAACGCCATCAAAATCTAGAATTGTTTGGGTTGTTGCATTTTGTTGTTTTCTTTTGAGTATCCATGAACGACAATGACTTATTCCAGAAAACATTGCAAGACAGGAGGTTACCATAAATGAACTCTTCTAACTTACCTGCAATGAGTTTATGAGATTGCTAGATTTGTCCAAAATCCTCCACTCTCCATGACGTCCTCCTCTTTGATGAAAACTAAACTTTCGTAATAAAACAGCTGATACTTAGCCAAAAAACAATCATTCGCCACAATTCTGAATTATTGTATCACTTCCAGTTTGTACAACTCGTAGAGAGTAAAGTAATTCCAATCTTTCTTCTCGAAACTTTCAAAACATTTGTTTAATCTCGCTTCGATAAACGGAGATGACGAATCACGAATATTTTCCCGCCAAAGCAATTTGATTTGAGGTCTCGGTTGGAGATTCAGTCTCCCTTTAGTTACGAGGCTTATTGGTGATGGGCACCTTTTCGGTTATTTTTTAAGTCATAATTTCTCTATTTTAGCTGTGAATTTAAAACTAACAGTTCTGTGGAGGGAAATTTATCATTTATAAAAGCTTCGTGGCAGCCATTTACCAGAACTGCATCCACCATTTACCAGAACAAACCGCTCTCCCTAGTCTCCGATTTTAATTGTCGAAATGGTCTATTGTGGAGATTTATGTAACAGCCTCCTTATGTACTCAGTAAGATATTTGAGCAATATGATAGGGCGACAGAGCTTGTAGGAATGCAGTAAATAGTTATTACAGACTTTCAAACGTCTAAACATCCTTTCTGACGCACACAGTACCGTAGTTAATTGGAACTCGAATTCCTCTAAAAGGATTTACGCGATACTGCACAAATCACAGAGTCAAATTTCATTCCAGTTAGCCATTCTGTATGATCTTTAAAAATGCACCAAGATTCCCATAAAGAATAACCACAGCGATTTCTTAGCTAAATATTATATATAACATTAGCCAACAATCCCGATAAAGACTTATAATATATGATAAGAATACAAAGGGCAGTTGTAGTGTTTAATAGACATGTTAAACTGTTATTTTTCTTTATTTGATTTCCATATGTGGCAACTTGCCCACGCTGTCACAGTTTTGTTTCTGTCTTTCTAACACACATTATAGGTTTGCCATTATAAGTTTGTCTCGATTCCACTCTGGCTTTGAACAGTCTTTTTGCCTCAGGCTTCCACTTGAGAAAGAATCATTGAATAGGTAGTAGCTTGATAACTCGTTTTCATATTCAATAAGAACGATAATTGAAGACCATTTATGTACAGTTAGTGATTCTATCGATGTTATTTTGAGGACACATTTTGGGTTTGCCATTCTCGCGTTTGGCTTCAAAGGTACGGGAGAAAAACGGGAGGGAAACGTAAGAGTTGGCAGCTTGAGACCTCGTTCTTATATTCCATAAGAACAATAACGGCTGATTACCATTGATGTACCGTTAGAATTATTTCTATCAATGATCTCTTGACCGCAAGTAAAAAAAAAACGGTTTTTGAACTTTGCTGAGAGCAGTGTCTGTATGATTCTGCCAGCTTTAGCCGCAATGGACCTTTGGAGATAGTTTTAAGTCCGCAGCCATTGAAACTTCACTGACTGTTGAAAAAGTTCGTACATTGCTATTGATAATACATACAATGCAAGAGTGAAACACTTATTACTTTCAATGAGAGACAATATGCTTCTTTCTTTGAACTGATAGTTGAAAATTTCTATCTCCGAAATGGTCTATTACCATACAAAAAGATGTATAGGTAATGGTGGTTACGCATGACTGAAGTTGTTGCCTACAGTTAGCGTAGGTTGTTATTTTCTTGGCAATTTCTTCGCGTGTAGCGGCTTTTGGCTATTGTATTTACAGTTGTTTTCTCGACAATGCGGCTGCTGCAGAGAACTAACAAGCATCATCGATAGAGCCTGCCAATTTGATGAGCATATAGCAATGAACGGAGTTAAATAGAGCCGACTTCATGTTTACACCGGGTGCACAGAAAAGGGACTTGGCTTCTTTGACAGCCAACTTCAACGCAGCTGTTTCCCTAAAAGCCGACTTCCACTTGCAGCATAGTTTTGGTCGGCGACCAGCGGGCTTGTCTTGTACGCATGCTCAGGTGTTAGAGAGCATACGCACTAGACAAGCGCGCTGGTCACCGACCAAAACTACTGCAGTGGATTGGGGTCCGCCTTTATAGTCGAATAACTTTCGAAATATTCTCGACAACTTTATAGCAGCATTAACAACCAATCTACATTTCTAATTATGATTAGGTAATGTAACAATACGACAGCCTCGTTTCCAGGTCCCAAACGGTCTTCTCGGAATCTCAACCGTCGACCGATTTGAGCCCTGGTACGCATTACCTTACCACTTTGGGGGAATATTTGCGGCCTTTTATGATTTTTAATTTATGGAAGCCCATATTGCTCTGCGAACTACGATTACCATGGAAATACCCTTATTCCCCATTGAAACTAATGAAGACACTCATCGGTCACGTGATATAACACGTCCTCACGATGATGACTGGAAAGTCTGAACGATAAAACTTTGAAAACAATTTTCAAATCACTGATCACAGGTAAAAGAGTGGTCCAATAATATTTGCAATACCATGTCGATTATACGAATAATAAGACAGGCCGTCTGGGAATAATACGAAGAACAAGCTGTGAAATAAGACGGCTGATCCTGCACATTTTAAGAAGACGCGTCTTATTGCATATCTTATTTTATTCTTCGTCTTATTCTGCATCATCAGTTTAGGATAATTGTGTCTCATTTCATGTCTTATCACACAATCACTTCGTGATTCAATCCCGTCTTATTCCAGGTTTCTTTTCAATCAAATTAAATTATTCTCTCGTCTTATTTCACGTCATATTGCGCAATCACTGGATGCAAGCCACTCGTCTTATTCCACACATTATTTTGGAGTAATAGATGGGGCGTATTTTCTATTAATCGTTAGACTTACAACAAGAGTCCTTATTTTCACTCTACTTGCCCCATAAAATTATGTCCCAAAACAAAATATTTCCGGAACAGCATTGGATACACAATTTTCTGGGGGCCAATGGAGCTAAAACAAGGACTGTTCTCGCATGTCTAATTAATCATCTTGCATGTTGTAAATTATTAGTTAATCATGAATTATGTTAGCACTGAGCTGAAATCATCAGGTAAACACTGGTTTCCATTAAATCGTAGCGCGATCGTAAGGGGATCGGTGACAGTCTGCGATCGTCTGCGTTGTGTTCCCGATTTAATGGAAACACTTGCTTACGATCCTTACGACCGTCGGCGATCGTGGATCGTAAGCGTCAGGAAAGTTGAACTGAGTTCAACTTTCCCGATCGTTACGACTGTCCCGATCTGGGAAAATGTTTAAAGGGTCTGTTTCAACCAGCATGCATGGCGCGTATCATCTCTTTGTTAGACAAAGAGACGACACTCGCGAAGCATGCTGGTTGAAACAGACCCTTTAAGAACAATAAGATGGATCAAATTGCCCTTGAACTTCCTTGTTGAAGCGCCTTCCTTGGGGTTTGAAAACATTCTGTGATTGCTCCGTTGCAGACGGTCGCAGACTGCTGGCGACTTATGGAAACACTAGGCTTATGATCGCAGATGGAAGATGGAAGAAGGGATCGCCGACGATCGCAGACTGTCGCCGATTCCCTCACGATTTAATGGGAACCAGCCTTGACAGAGTGCCTCTATTTATCCAATTGTTTTAATCATCTATTGATATCATCAAATGCAATGGGATACAATAGGCTATATTTAGATTGCTCATACCCCTATCTTAAGTAATCTTCTATCTTCTTCATTTGTTTTTAGAATGTCAGATCAAAACTATTATTTTTTCCCCTGAGGGCATACAACAGTAGATTGTGCACTAGGATGTAAATAACGAAGGTAGCAAAGAAATGACCTTGTTGGTCTTGCTCTTGGTCTTGTTGGCCTTATTTGTCTTGTTCTGAAAGCAAAGAAATTGCCTTGTTGGTCTTTGACTTTTGGTGTGTTGACTATTTGCTAATCCAGACATTTTACTTTGATGATTAATCAAAATATGTCCGATTCAGCTTCAGTTTATCTAATTTCAAGATTCTCATCAGACACATAGATTAATAAATCTTCACACATATGTACTAATGTTTTTGTTTGGGTACTATAGGGTGCCTCTCTCGTGTCCAAACTTTCTTGCAACAATGAACTTCTGGAGATGGACGATTGAATGTCTTCAATCCACTATCATTTAAAAATCTAGCCAATAATAAGACGCGACAGCTTCCTTCCTTCAAGAATCTGCCGCCTTAAGAGTTATTATTAGTTTTGATTAAACTATGGATTATCGTGAGCCAGGTCAAGGCAACTTACAATGCAAACAAATCAAATAGTTTATGAAAAACAACAATTTTTTATATTTATCCCTGTTAAATTGAATCATAGCTGATCGAGACTTGATTGCATTTGCCCTCCGCTCACAAATTTGCACGAGGTGCTTTTATGCAATGCCTCCTTCTTTTGAGATACTTGCAAGGTCGGAGGTCAAAACTGACATTTGTTCCTTCGCAGCGTGATGCGTTTGGACCTTGATCTTTGTTTGGAAATGTTCATAATAAGTTGCCTCACTGTATTGTTGTTGTGTTGTTTTTTTTAATTTCTTTTGCAACGACACACGACAAATTTATACACGACTTGATTAGATTAGATTTCCTGGTCTTTTCGTCGTTTTGATCCTATTTTCGATTTGTTTTGATACTATTTATGACATGTTCGTGTGAGGTAAGGTGGAAGATACAATGCATCCAAGATTTTCTCAACTAGAAAATGCCTTAAAAATTATACTGGGTTCATATGCGGATGCGCCAAAATATGGCTAAAATAAGCTTCACTATTTTGACAGCCAACTGTTGTCAAAACTGTTTCCTTGAGCTTAGAATACTTTAATGATAGCGATAATGATTATGATACATTATTTATACAGAGTAATTCAGTCAACTACAATACATTAGCTGCTATCAATGGACGCCCTGTTTTAAATATTTACAATTCAATAGCTGATATGAAAGGTTTTTAATAAATAGTAAAATGCAATAAAAACGCGCCCGCCTTTTTTGCACACTATCTAGTGGGTTATTAGACGTGAACTTAGGATGGGCTATGAGTTGAGCGGAAATATGTAGTTTTTCGGATTCATTAATCTACTTTCCACAAAGCCTCATAATTTGTAGTTAGCTGATATTTTTGCTCAAAGCATGGACCTTCCGTGCAAGCCAATTCAAAACGCTTCTTAACTGTCACCACACTTTCTTGATGTGTCCGCTCCCGTTGATTGCAAACTGGTTTCAATCGCTCTATGATATTAAATACAAAACCATAAATCAAATTGATGTAATCTGAATAGGAAATACAACAATTTAAGGTCAATGCCAAAATTACATTTACCAGGTTATGATCTCATTCATAAAATCACATTTGCACCGTAATGTATCCAAAATGTTATATCTTATTGCGGAGAATTATCCCCTTAATGGGGTTTTAGTTATTGAACATTGATGAATATCAGGATTTGCGTATTGTAATCCTCATTTGTTTGATTTCTCACGTACCTTTGGGAATTAGTAGATTGTATGATCAGATATTTTCGAAAGAAGAATAACACAGCTTTCCTTTTTTAATATGCTCAAACTATGGAAGGTTTCCAGTTTGGACTAGTGCAGTCAGAGTAAAAAATAGGGTAGGTAATAGTTTATTTGCTCTGTAATGTTATGAATTAGTGTATTATATTATCCGATATTTTGATAATAAGAATAACACTGCTCTCCTTTTTTAATCTGTTCAAACCATGGAAGGTGTCTAGTTCAGACTAGTGCAATTAGAGCTGAAAATAGGGTAAATACTTTATCTTCTCTGCAATATTATGAATTATTGAATTATATGATCTGATATTTTGGTAATAAGAATAACACAGTTTTCGGTTTTGAATCTGCTCAAGTTATGGAAGGTGTCTAGTTCAAACTAGTGGAGTCAGAGTTTTGGTAATAAGAATGACATTAGTCAGAGTAGAAAATAGGGTAAGTTTATATTCTCTGTAATATTGTTTTGATTTATTGTATTATCTGACCCGATATTTTGGCATTTCATCCTGCATCTGCTCGAGCTATGAAAGGTATCTAGTTCAGACTAGTTATTCAGAGCAAAAAATGGCATTAGCAACAGTTTGACTTTTGTTTGATTTTTTTAGATTAGTATATCATGATCTAATATTTTGGGAGAAAATAACACAGTTTTGCATTTTGAATCAGCCTTAGGAATGGAAAGTGTTTAGTCCAAACAAATCGAATAAGAATAGAAAATAACGTTTAGTAACAGTTTATGTACTCAGTGATATTTTTGAATTAGTAGATTATCCGATCCGATATTTTGGAAAGAAGAATATAACCAGTTTTGCATTTTGAATCTGCTCAAGCTAGAGAAAGTGCGTAACTCGAAATAGTGTAACTCAAAATAGTGTAACTCAAAATAGTGCGAACTGAGTATAATCAAAGGTAAGTAACAATTTATTTCCTCCCTAATGTTTTGAAAGTGATCAACTATTTTGGAAATTATGATAACACAGCTTTGCATTTTGATTCATTTCATGATATTAAAAGTGTTTAGTTCATTAAGTGTAATCAGAGTATAAAAAGTAGCGTAACTAACACTTCATCTTTTGTCTAATATTGCTATAGATTAGTATATTATATGATCTGATATTTTGGAAATAGGAATATCATAGCGTTGAAAATTAAATCTTCTCTTAAGCTATGGAAGCTGCTCTATTCAAGGCTATTATAATCGGAGAAGAAAATAGCGTTAGTGAAAGTTTATCATTTCTAATATTTTTGTATTTAATATTGACCAATATTTCGGAAATGAGAAAAACACAGCTTTGCATTTTGAATCTGCTCAAACTTTTTGACATGTGTCTAACGCAAAAATATGAAGCCAGTGTAGAGATTTGCGTCATAAACATTTCATCCTCGCTTTGATATGTTAAATTAGTATACTGGGTGTCCCAAATAAAAGGTTACAGATTTGATCAGGGCTAGCGATGCCAATTTAGCTCCTATCAATTCGCAATAACTTTTAAACCAATCCTGAAATGTTAACTTGAACATAAGTACCTTGTTTATTGACATTTGTGCTTCTAAAGTTGAAAGATTTATCTTGAAAGTTCAAATTTGACTCGACCTCCAAACCAGAGCTTTGACGTTTTGGCCTAAGCAAAGTCCTGAAGCACAGCGAAATTAAGAATAAAAAAAGAATTAAGAAATGTATAATAGGTGAGCTCTAGCAAATGCCATATAATATAATCTAATTTTTGTTCAAGCAAATTTTATCAAGGCTAGTATTGATTTACTCGCTGTGATTCAAGAATTTGCTTAGGCCAAAGCGGCAAAGCTCTGGTTTGGAGGTGAAGGCAAATTTAAACTTTCAAGATAAATATTTCAACTTTGGAAGCACAAATATCAACCAGCAAGGTACCATGTTCGAGTTAACTTTTCAGGATTAGTTTAAAACGTATTGCGAATTGATTGAAGCTAAATTGGCATTGCTAGCCCTGATTAAATCTGTTACCTTTTATTTGGGACACCCGGTATTATATGATCCAATATTTTAGAAATAAGAATGAAATCTGCATCTTCTAAGGTTGTTCAGTCTGGACGAGTGTAATCAAAGTAGGAAATAATCACACAGTATCTTGTCTATAATATTTTACATTAATATCTTGCATGATCTGATATTTTGCAAATTAAGAGTAGAACATCAGCCAAAAGAATAGAAGTTTTTTGGGTCAGACAAGTGTAATTAGGGTTGAAAATAGCGTAATAACAGTTTATCTTTACCATAGTATTTTGAAATTTTTATATCATTTGATCTGATATTTTGGATTTAAGAATAGCACATCAGCTTCAGAAATAGAGGTTATTTTGTTCAGACAAAATTTAATCAGTTTGAAAAATAGCGTAATTATCAGTTTATCTTCTCCATAATATTTGGAAATTTGTATATTAATGATATAATATTTTGGAAATACGAATAACGCAGCATTTCATATTTAATCTTGTTAGTTTTTATTTCAAACATGTATAATCAGTGTGATGTATAACGTAAGTTTCACGTAATATTTTTAAATCAGTACATTTTATCGTCTGATGTTATGCAAAAATGAATTTTAGAGCTTTTGATATCGTTCAGTGGAATTTTGTACAGCTGCAGTGGGAGTCTAGTTGGAACTTTAATCAATCTTAATGAACGAGAATTTGCGAATAATAGTTTACATTTTCAGTTAAGCTTTGCTTTTTCTAGGGCGCGTACGGCAGTATTATACTTTTAGTTAATAATTGTATTGTTGTACGAATAAAAATGATGATGAAATTGGCATAGGGCTAAAATCTTTCAAATCTTTAGGTTGGTGTAAAATTTTATTACATTTTTCTTTGAATTGAATGGCTGGAAATGAACTTTGGGGACTTTGCTGTAAATCTGCCGTGGACATTTTTTGATATCTTGATTATTCTCAAAATGGTGGCGTTTTTATTTTTGTTAAAAGAATTCATGGAAAATCTTGAAAAATTAAAATCATCGTAAATCCTAAAGCAAGTGAGGAAAAATGATATAATCTTCGAGAAAACCATAGTTTATAAGGGTCTACAATATGGTGGCAGGCAGAAATCTGTTGCTTTTCTGGTTTAGGATTTAGAAATTTGATGACGTCACATTCCTCAAATATGATAAATGCCGCCATTTTGAAACGAATAAAGATATCAAAAAATTTCCTCGTCAGATTTACAGCAAAGTACCCTAAGTTTCTTTCTAACCATTTAATTCAAAGTAAATTTTAACAGAATTTTACACCCATCTTTTTAACGATTTGAGCCCTATGCTTATGAAATAATGATGATGGGCTAGTATTTTCAAAATCACTTTATGTTACACTCATTTTTTTAATAAGAGACAGCTTATAAGAAACGGTAGGCTCAATTTTTTAAAACTTACGAAACTATCCTGCCTGAATAAAAAAAGTTAAGAAAGTTTTGTAGCTTTAATTTACCCAGGTCACTCGAAAATGTTTTGACACTGTACGATAATAGTGGATGTTTTGGCATTGTTTTGAGTGCACATGATCTTATAACATGTTTTGAGATCTTACTAAGTAATTTGGAAGCCCTTCTAAAAAAATTATATTGGCTCTTTATTTGCGGCATTAACACTATAAGAAACACATANGGTACAGGAGATACAGTAGATGACGCTTGATGAAGAACAAGTAAAACAGGCTTTGATGGTGAAGGTTTTGTTTCCGTTGGTGATTGTTGTTATTGGGTTGACGTGGGTACATGTTTGGCAGAGGTGGTGATTGCAAGGGAGTGTACCGGGAGAGTATTTGCTTGTTTTAATGTAATATTGTGCAACACGCATACAAGAACATTGTTTGTGCTTTCTTACTAACCCTACTCTTTGACTTTAAACTGCATTTTTTGAAGAATTAGACCTTATTAATGGACTACACTTTGTCACTGTTTAAATTTGGAAGTTGTTTAGAAATGTTTTGTGCTGAAATGTAATAGGAACGGCGGCCAGAAGTTTTCCATGACGTCAAAACAAAAACAGAACCAGTAAACAAAGACTGGAAGAATGATGTCACGATTCTAGATAAATCGGGAGTGAGGCACAACCCATTTCCTTTTGGAGAAAAAGGAATATTAGTAAGTATCTATATTGGTCTAAAAGGATGTTGAGCATCTCCAGAAATATAATCAACTTTCCTGCAAACTAAACTACCGTAGTTTTAATGGTAAATTTTCCTCATTTCTGTTGCAAATTTGTGTGTTTTGGCAATGCGGCATACGTTATGTCTTTGTTTCTAGAACCTTCCTCGTGGTCAATGACTGTGCGACAGTAATATCTTCTAGACTCTGCGTTGAACGAACGTACATTCCATCTAAACGCATAAGCAATGTAGGATTTAAAGTCTATAAAATTTAATAACTTTTTGGGGCTTCATTAGACTCTTCTTATGCTTTTCTCGACCTTTTCATGGTTGGATGTGTTCAATGAATGACGGATGAAAATTTCTGGAATGAAGACATTTTTTTAATTTTCTATGAAGTTTACATGGTACTCTATGCAGCAAAAGCATAGCGAATGGCAAGGGGCATGCGACTCCTTAGAAATCTTGTGCAATTAGCTGCAAATCCTTCTGTTCTCTAAGCAAATGTCAGAAATCTTATGGAAATCGCTTCGTTCTCATAGAAATCAGCAATCGCTCCGTTCCGTTCTCGTCATCTCTCCAAAAGTGCTTGAAAATCTCAAACATCATTTTGTTTCCTGAAAAATGCCTTTGGGGAGTCATTGGCCCCTCCCTTTTGTAGAAAGTAAGACACCCCGACACCCCTCAAGAATCGAATGAAAGAATCTCTTTATACAGTGGCTCAGAACTGCCACGGCGAAACCAAAACGGCTCCAAGGAAAGGGTCACGGCAAAAGCAAAAAGGGCACGGCAAAAGCAAATGGGTCACGGCAAAAGCCAAATGGTCACGGCAAAAGCAAAAGGGTCACGGCAAAAGCAAAAAGGGCAAGGCAAAAGCAAAAAGGTCACGGCAAAAGCAAAAAAGGCACGGCAAAGCAAAAAAATCACGGCAAAAGCAAATGGGTCACGGCAAAAGCAAAATGGTCACGGAAAAAGCAAAAGGATCACGGCAAAAGCAAAAAGGGCCAGGCAAAAGCAAAAAGGTCACGGCAANAAAAGCAAAAAGGATCACGGCAAAAGCAAAAAGGGCCAGGCAAAAGCAAAAAGGTCACGGCAAAAGCAAAAAGGGCACGGCAAAAGCAAAAAGGGCACGGCAAAAGCAAAATAATCACGGCAAAAGCAAATGGGTCGCGGCAAAAGCAAAAGGGTCACGGCAAAAGCAAAAAGGGCACGGCAAATGCATTGGTTCACGGCAAAAGCAAAATGGTCACGGCAAAAGCAAAAGGGTCACGGCAAAAGGAAAATGGGTCACGGCAAAAATAAAAGGGGCGCAGCACAGGAGTTTTTAGGAAAACAAATGATCCTGGACAGCGGCGGATCCAGCATGGAGCTCAAACTCTTCGGTTTTTTTACTAAATATTAACGCCTGAATTGTATGTTTTTCGCAACATCCTTATGGAAGCAGTTGAAAAAGGTGCACTAGTTTCATGATAAGGGGCACATTCTTTGCCAAATAGCGGGCGCCAAGCTGAATTTTCATCCTGAAGGGGGGGGTGGGGGCAGTTGCCCCCACTTGCCTCCTAAATATGCCACTGATTCTGGAGATTTTCAACAAATTTTGGCGTATGGTGAGAAAACATATAAAGTTTCGGATATTGTTTTAACAATCAAAGGATGTTGTATTGAAAGCTGTTCAAGAATTTATCTTTACACTTGCTTTCGGCGGAGCTTGCTGATGCTCAAAGGTGCGGCGGGTTAACAACAATAGTTTATCCCAGATCAGTTTGAATAAAAAACTTTCATTCTAATCCTTCTACACATCAACGTAAAAAGATCAAAGAATTACATCTAGACAGACAACAGCATTTTTTTTAAGAATGCTTTTATAGGATCACTGTAAATCCACGTGAATCACAAAAAATCTTATCCAAAGAAATTCGAAGAATAATCTAATTAAAAGACTTTGTGAAAATCGATTCAAGCGTACCAGAGACATTGTTAGGCATTGTGTGTGCATTTAAACTCGTCAATCTCCAATTTGATATTGGCTGAGATAAGGTTTGTCCGTTATATATTTGTTTACGACAAAGCCAAGCTACTCGTCCAAGCAAACTAAAGAATTGATTATACGATGAGAGATTCTCTAACGGGATTTTCAAGACTTTGTTCACAGACAACCAAACAATTTGATTGAATTCATCGTTTTGCATGGTATTTGCACTCAACCTTTATTTTCAAGTTCCACCCTAATACGTTCTGGATTCGATTTCTGAAGGAATAAAGTGCTCACAGATGGCTCACGTGTATGGCACAAAAGACTTCTAACATGTAAGTGATAAATTTCTGTTGCTTTATTGCTTGTTTACAACTGCGTACATTAACTATTTTTATTCTGACAAGATTACATTCATGTCTTTTGTGTAAAATTTCGCTGGAATTCTTTGATATGCCGTACTTTGAATGATAGGCCAGTTAGATGGCCTCAAACCGTTTAGCTGCAGTTTACCCTGGCTTTGCCAGTTTGTAATGTGGAAAATAGGGAACTGTCATGATTACTAAAGTCATACTTCAAGAAATTGGTGTTTAAAGTTCATTGGGGTAGGAGTTTGATTTCCACTCTTATTTGTTTTTTCGTTCAAAAATATTATTTCACATTTCTCAGCATTCACCTTGTTATTTGTTCCATTCGATCAGCATTTATAAAGCCAGCCCCATGTTTCCGAAGATCTTTTGTCCTTCGCTCATTACAGAAATGTGTCTTTATTCCATCTGTCCACACCCCCTAGAAATGAAATGGTAATAATAATGGGATAATAATAATATTCACTGTTTCTAACAGAGGATCTGAGGAGGCACTCCTTCCCGAAAATTTCACCATTTTGGGGGCAATACAAGTGCAATTGGTCTGTTCTTTTGTAAGAAAATTCCATTTGAGTCATTTTCCTGTTGTGTTTTTATCTTCAAGTTTCATTACATGACAAATTTGAACTCTTAGTGTGACACATTTGACCCTGGACACGACAAATTACGAATTTTATATTGTCAGTAACGATGAATATTAAATCAAAGTTCAACCTCGCCTGTAGCCTAGTATTATGTCAGTACCTTGGCCTTGGGAAAGGACATTTGAGGCAAACTTTGACATGTTAGTTATTACTGAAAGTTACATGGCGGGTATGAATAGGATTTATGCCTCTGCTATTTTTAGGGTTTTTAAAATCTATGATGCTTGCCTTTCTGTTTTAACAAAGAGACAATAGGTACATACGAGTCAAGTTTCGAGTTACGAGTTGAGTTTCGAGTTACGAGTTACGAGTCAAGTTTCAAGTTACGAGTCGATTTTCGTATATGCTCATTAGTGAGTCAAGTAGCTAAGTAATACACAGATACGTATGTATTTCTTTAACCTATTTAAAAGCCCACTCCACTTACCTCTTTCGTGTAACTTTAAAATCCGGGGATTTGTGCTTTCAAGTAACATAAGATAGATATTGTAACTTTTGGAAAATTGTTGAACCTTATCTAATTCAACGATTTCAGAGAGCTTTGCTTCAATCTATGGATGAGAACCAAATAGTTTAGGTAGCTATTGTAACATTTAAGTGTATCTGAATCTGCCTGGAAAACAACCTTAGACATTTATAATGTCAAAGGAGACGAAGACTGAAAATATAGCTTTGACTTAAAAGGCTCTATTTCGACTATGTTTCTTCATTTTCTCGAACAATCATGACTTAAGAATTAAATGGTTGTAACTGAGATCTTCGTAGATTTCAAGTTTCTGTTTTCACAAGTTTCTATCTTTGCTAAGCTGTAGCTTTAATGTTTAAAGACATAGCTATATTGAGTGGTCGCTATAAATAGGCTACGAAAACGCCCACGCACCCATTGTTTCTTCAGCTACACAATGAAACGGCACGTGCCGACAGTATCAAATACATAGACTATATTTTTAACTTGGCCCGGGCCAGCTTTTAACTATGTCGATTCCCTTTAAGTTTTGGGCATATTTCAAATATGATACTTCAAAAGTGAGAATAACAAGGTTCTATCTGCAGTTGAAATTTGTTAGGTGTTGGTTAGAACGCTAAGGTCACTATAGTGGAGACTCTTTAGGAGGCAAAACACTGACTAGCCTGTTCCTTAGGCCTAACTAAAGCTGCGAGTCAATCTTATGTTCCGATAATTTTTGCGACAACAAAATGTTGACACAGTTAGACTTGTGTCTATATAATTAAAAGGTCTGTTTCAACCAGCATGCTTTGCACGTGTAATCTCTTCCTTGTCGCCATGTTCATAGGCCATGAATATGGCGACAATAAAGGCCAACAANACTTAAGAATTAAATGGTTGTAACTGAGATCTTCGTAGATTTCAAGTTTCTGTTTTCACAAGTTTCTATCTTTGCTAAGCTGAGGCTTTGATGTTTAAAGACATAGCTATATTGAGTGGTCGCTATAAATAGGCTACGAAAACGCCCACGCACCCATTGTTTCTTCAGCTACACAATGAAACGGCACGTGCCGACAGTATCAAATACATAGACTATATTTTTAACTTGGCCCGGGCCAGCTTTTAACTATGTCGATTCCCTTTAAGTTTTGGGCATATTTCAAATATGATACTTCAAAAGTGAGAATAACAAGGTTCTATCTGCAGTTGAAATTTGTTAGGTGTTGGTTAGAACGTGTAATTCTAAGGTCACTATAGTGGAGACTCTTTAGGAGGCAAAACACTGACTAGCCTGTTCCTTAGGCCTAACTAAAGCTGCGAGTCAATCTTATGTTCCGATAATTTTTGCGACAACAAAATGTTGACACAGTTAGACTTGTGTCTATATAATTAAAAGGTCTGTTTCAACCAGCATGCTTTGCACGTGTAATCTCTTCCTTGTCGCCATGTTCATAGGCCATGAATATGGCGACAATAAAGGCCAACAAAGAGATGGCACGCGTAAAGCATGCTGGCTGAAACAGTCCCTTTAAGCAATAACTTTTTACATTGTTCAATTAAGTCAGTTTCCACTGTCGTCTGTAAGTGCAACGTGGTTTGACTAGCTCAATAGAATTCCCGATTGCCCTTTCAGCAAGACAAATAGATTTTAGCTATTCTACAAAAAAGTCTGGATCGAGTTTAGTTTGGATCGAGCGACATTTTGATACATTTTCATTCCAAACGTTCCACTGAGCGGCGTTAGAGCTTCTAAATTCAACGTGATCACGACATCTTGCTCGCGCCAAAACTCTATTGACGAAAGGGTTGCGCAGCAAAGCCTGCGACCTATCACTAGTTTAAAATGAATTTCGTAGGAAATTATTGTCTGGTAGATCTGTTTCAAACCTGAGGCCTGGATATGTTGAAATCCTTATTATTCCTGAATTGAGTTGTCTGGAATTGGAATGGATGGCGGGACCTTTTCAACAAATTTTTTTGATAACTTTTTGCCCAACATTGGAAAATAATCGATTTCTAAGCTAAGAGGGTGTAGGTGTTGCACCCACGAATATTGTGAACATTATTTGAAATAGTTCCGTTGCTAAACGTTATTTAGAAAACGTTAATCGCTCGGAAATACTACGAAGTTTTTTTAATACAGTGCTACTTTTAAGTAATAGCGATCCCATATTCTCTGGAAAAACATCTGTTTTCGAAAGTTTTTTTACTGCATTCGAGATGTTTGTGCTATTTGAATACAGTAAATCCCCGCATATAAGAACCTACACAAATAAGAACTTACTGGCTGTTTTTCCTAAATTATGCACCTCGTAATTAAGAACTTGTTTCAGTTTGATGGAAAAATATGTTCTTATGCGACAAGGGTAATAAAGTTACTTGTTTGATTGTCCTTATTATGTTCGTTGGTTTCCCAGTTGGCTGCTAAAATCTGAACCTCCTCCTCTGCTATTCGTCAGGTTAGAATTAGTTATTAGATCCTTAATAACATTGCGAAAACAAATAACAGCGCTGAAAATCTCTTGGTGAAGGTGACTAATCGTAGATGATTCTTGCAAATTTGGGCCATGTGATGCAAACTTTCTCCTTCTCATGTATGCAAGTGGAAGTGAAATAGATTCAGTCATTGTTTTGCTTCGTGAAAAACGTGCAGAAGGTATCGCAAGGTCTTACATTTTGAGATTTGGCGCATAAGCGGGGATGGCTCAACGGGTAGCGCGCTTGACTACTAACCTGAGGGTTGGTGGTTCGAGTCCCCGCCCTGTCGAACCTGCTAAGTCGAGTGAGGAGAGTCGCCAACTCTCTGTAATTCCAAGCTAAAGGAATCGCGAGGTGTGGTCACATCG
>REGM01000348.1:75424-130193 GCA_004194415.1 Aurelia aurita
ATTCATTTATTCATTTATTCATTTATTCATTTATTCATTTATTCATTTATTCATTTATTCGTTTATTCAGTCATTCAGTCATTCAGTCATTCAGTCATTCAGTCATTCAGTCATTCAGTCATTCAGTCATTCAGTCATTCAGTCGATACTAACATTTGTCTAAAGCTGAATTCATACTTGCTGCGCTTGAATTTACTTTGAATTTATGTATGAAGGTATTAATTTATATCGAATCAAAATAAGATGGATAGATCCAAACATAGGCCGCCTTGATTTCATTTATCTCGTTCAGAAGCTGAGCATTAAAGTTTAATATGCTTTCTTTATCTAGAACAAAAAACACTACAGATTTGTTTCATTCATTGTTACTTCTTTAGGCACGGTAGCCCCGTCAATTCATCTGAACTGCTTTTCAGGGGGCCGTTGACGTGGTATGGATAACATTTGGTATGCGTACCAGAAAAATTGGTTCTGCGTCGTGATATTATTTGTAGGATGCGTACCATTTTTACCCGTGCTGGGACTGTATCGCCATTGTGCCCGGCACGGATGAGTTTTGGTACGGTACCAGTTTTGTCCGTGCCGTGCCAAAAATTTCGTAGTGTAGACTGGGCTTTAGACCTTACTCCTGTGGACAAAGTATAAAACTGAGTTCTTTTTGTCCCGTTTGACTCAAGCTAATCAACAGACATCGGTAAAAACAAGGCGTTGGTACTTTTATTAATTCTGGTGAACCGACTTGATGATACATTAAAATGACCTTACGCTTGATGTCTTAGGTCATATGGAAAATAAATCATAGCGATTTTCTTCTCTGATAAAAAACGTTATATGAAGTAACAAAGAGAGTATTGATCTTGATTTAGTTAAATTGAATGATCTCTCCCCATCTACTCTCACTGTTTGATCAAGATATATAGTACAGTGTCTGTATCTGAGTGGAAGACGGATTAGCAGAGATTTTCATTTGGCTGTAGAGAGACTATAAAGAATCGCGCCTAGTAAGCTTCAGGTAATCTTTTATGCCTTGAATTTTTATTTGTCGATCCAGTTCTTGACTTATTTCATCATCAAACAGTCTTTTGGTGGAGCAAAATTCGAAGATTGTGTTGAAGACCGGAGCTATTTTTAGCTTTTTGCGTCCGAAATTCGTCGTCATCCAGCTTTTTACTACTTTGATGAGTGTCAGACAAAAAGTACTTTGGTGTCTGAAAAATGGCTCATCTTCTAGGCTATATTTAATCATTTTCAACATAATGGGCATTATCATCGTGCACATACGTTCGTTCGTTAAAGGGCAGCACGTTTGGTGCGCGGTATTTCTTTGTTGTTACCATTTTCATGGACTATAGAAATGTTGACAACAAAGAGACCACGAAAAGGGATGCAACCGCTAAGCATGCCGGTTGAAAGACCCCATTTAATCATGAGCGGGTTTTCGAGGGAAGCTTTTTCAGTCATTAGGCTTGGTACGGCTGTAATTGGTGCCATTTTATATTGCTTTGTTTTGCATGTTACTGTTTCGGTGTGATCGTAGCTAGGTAGCTTGGTACGGGTATTTATTGACTGTATGTTAAATTTTTTCTAGGCTTTAGACAATGAGCAACGCATTATCTTAAACATCGTTCGTAAGAGATGCTTGTTTCGTCATCTGGTTGGGTGAAGGATGGTGTTATATTCGCTTTTCATATCCCGTTGCTATGTTTTGCAGGTTACTCTTGCGGTTAGGGGTTTTGGCTGTTTATGCAGTGTAATATACAGGTCTTTTTAATTTAGAATTATTGTGTTAGTGCTCTCTCCCTTGAACCCTTGCCAAACGAGCAAACATCGTTTACCAAACATGGAGGTTTGCCTGTGAAGAAATTTTGTCTTGATTATTGGCCATGTCGGCAAAACATTGCTTGAGAAGCAATATTAGATATAGTTTGCTCGACAATCCCTTTCAAAAATTTCAAAAGCATATTCTACTGTCAAAAGCAAAAAGATTTGTCATTGAGATGTTTGCAGCGGGGCTAACAGACGATCATTTTGCTTGACAAACATTTCAGATGTTTGTCAAATGCTGTTTGCTCATGTGGCCATGGGGCAAAACAGGAAACATTATCTACGTTTACATACAAGCCAGAAAGGCATTACTCTTTGGAAAGAGAGAGAGAGTTTCGTTTTTATTTTCTTGCTGTATATTAGTCCATGGTCATTTTACGTGGCTCTGATTGGTGTTCAAAACACAATGCCAATCTGGCTTGGGATGTTTCTGATTGGCTGATTTAAAAACACAGTTTTAATGAACATAGATACAAAAATGAACACAACCAAACACAGGTAGAGGATTAGATTTCAGATGAATGCTAAGTTTTCATGCAGATAAATCGTCCTTATGTTTCCACGTTTTGTAACGAATACCCTTTGGAACAGTTTTGCTTCCAGATGAAGTTATAAATTTATGGCGAAAAGCCAAGTTTAAATGTAGAAGAAAGAGTTCCGTGTTCTTTCCGTTATCTTCCGTTCCATTTGTTTTCATTAACTAACCTAGTCAATTAACATTACGTAGCAAACCACCATTGACGAAATTGTTTTTCATGAGAACGTTGAATCATAGTCAATAGAAAAAGACTATTAAATATTGACTATGATTGAATAGCTACAATATAAGAGTTATCAAAAAATATTAATTGTTTTTTTCATCTAAAAAAGATGATTGAAATTCGTTGGATGTATTGAAAAATAAAGCCTGGTTTCCATATGATCGTTCGTCTTGTTCCCGTCGCTCCCATTGCTGGAAAAACGTACCAGCGACCGTAGCGACACGAACGAATTGATGGAAACTCACGTTTTTCTGCCAGCGATCGTAGCGACGCGAGCGACTGCCAGCAATTGCAATTTTGTAATGGAAACCACTTTTCAAAAAGTCAGCAATCCCAGTGCCATTAGAAACTATTCGATCGCTCCTGTCGTTCGCGTCGTTCGTGTCGCTGACAAATTTACCAGCGACGGGAACGGCAGGAAAGATCATATGGAAACCAAGCTTAAGAGATGGTGCCCTGTTGTGTTAAGAAATGTTCTTGATTTAAGCTAGCTGCTGGCTTGAAAATCGCAAGCATAGGGCCTTTGTTAATACANCTTCCAGATGAAGTTATAAATTTATGGCGAAAAGCCAAGTTTAAATGTAGAAGAAAGAGTTCCGTGTTCTTTCCGTTATCTTCCGTTCCATTTGTTTTCATTAACTAACCTAGTCAATTAACATTACGTAGCAAACCACCATTGACGAAATTGTTTTTCATGAGAGCGTTGAATCATAGTCAATAGAAAAAGACTATTGAATATTGACTATGATTGAATAGCTACAATATAAGAGTTATAAAAAAATATCAATTGTTTTTTCATCTAAAAAAGATGATTGAAATTCGTTGGATGTTTTGAAAAATAAAGCCTGGTTTCCATATGATCGTTCGTGTCGTTCCCGTCGCTCCCGTCGCTGGAAAAACGTACCAGCGACCGTAGCGACACGAACGAATTGATTGAAACTCACGTTTTTCTGCCAGCGATCGTAGCGACGCGAGCGACTGCCAGCGATTGAAATTTTGTAATGGAAACCACTTTTAAAAAAATCAGCAATCCCAGCGCCATTAGAAACCATTCGATCGCTCCTGTCGTTCGCGTCGTTCGTGTCGCTGACAAATTTACCAGCGACGGGAACGGCAGGAACGATCATATGGAAACCAGGCTTAAGAGATGGTGCCCTGTTGTGTTAAGAAATGTTCTTGATTTAAGCTAGCGGCTGGCTTGAAAATCGCAAGCATAGTGCCTTTGTTAATACAATGAATGCATATGAACATAACTCATAACAGCTGAACATGAGTAAACAAAATTGAACACAATTGAACATAAACGAACATACGTGGAACACATCAGTTTATATTTCGCGTACAGTTAAATCGTTGTTTTTGTTTTTTCTGGTTTTGAGATAAATAACCGTTATAACAGTTTGATTTGAAGATTACATTATCAATTTATGGAAACAGCCTATTTAATGGAATCAACTCTACGTAGCAGACCACCATTATTAATTTTGTTTGCTCGAGAACGCTGAATCACTACCAAATCAGAGTCATCAAAATATTAATTGTCTTCTCATCTATAGATCGATATTCGAAACTCGTTTGATCATTTTTTATATTTATAAGATGTTGTCCTGTAAGGTTATGGACTTTGTCTATCTTTAAACTAACTGATGGTTTGAAAAATCACAAGAATATGGTCTAAATTAATGCAATGAATATAAACGAACAAAACTGAACGCAAAGGAACATTGATGAATTCAAGTGAACACAATTGAACACAACTGAGCTCAATCGAGCACAATTGAACACAAGTGAACACAATCGAACACAAGTCAGTGAATCAGTTCAAATTTCGGATACATTCAAATTGTCGGTTTGTTTTCTCATTTTTAGATGAAAACCCGTTATAACAGTTTATTTTCAAGATTATATTATCCATTTATGGCAAACAACTAAGTTTCACTGTAGAAGAAAGGGTTCCTTGTTCGTTCCTTTATCTGCCGTTCTAATTTGTATTAACTAGCCTAGTGAATCTAATGGAATCAACATTACCGTAGGAGACCACCATTCATGAAATTGGTTTGCCCGAAAACCTTGAATCACTACCAAATTAGTGTTATCAAATAATTACTGGCCTTGTCCTTTATAGATAGATATTCAAAACTCGTTGAAAACAGGAGAAGATGGTGTCTTGTTGTGTTATGCAATTTTTGTTTTTATTTTGTAATGATAATTCGCTATTTGTATTTTTTAGTTAATTATTACCTAATATTTCATTTGATTTCATGCAATATTATATTGCGTAGAAGGAAGCTCTCCTTTTTGTACATCGCAATGGAATTAAAGGTATATTAGCATCCAAATTTCTAGGACAGAAACGCTTCGGATAAAACACGTCCAACCAAAAAGATTTCCTTTTTGGCAGTTTATTGATCAAATGTTTCGNCAGGAGAAGATGGTGTCTTGTTGTGTTATGCAATTTTTGTTTTTATTTTGTAATGATAATTCGCTATTTGTATTTTTTAGTTAATTATTACCTAATATTTCATTTGATTTCATGCAATATTATATTGCGTAGAAGGAAGCTCTCCTTTTTGTACATCGCAATGGAATTAAAGGTATATTAGCATCCAAATTTCTAGGACAGAAACGCTTCGGATAAAACACGTCCAACCAAAAAGATTTCCTTTTTGGCAGTTTATTGATCAAATGTTTCGCTTTAAATGGGCTATATTTGTATAGAATCAACGCAACTTTAACCAAAGATCCGCACCGAATACTTCAAATAGAAGTACCGTGACCAAAAAATTTAACAACAAAAATCGGACGCTTTTAAAGACCCATTGCTAACCATGATCCTTTGTGGCACCAAAGTCGACTTTCGTATTATCTCAAAGTCGTTTCTGGCCTAGGCTCTCTTTGTCTTGCTTTTCATTCGGCTCACAAATGAGCATGGTTGACAACGGGTCTTTAAGAGTAATTCGGACACTACCATTC
This sequence comes from Aurelia aurita, assembly GCA_004194415.1. Taxonomy (NCBI): domain Eukaryota; kingdom Metazoa; phylum Cnidaria; class Scyphozoa; order Semaeostomeae; family Ulmaridae; genus Aurelia; species Aurelia aurita. The sequence continues at coordinate 80,983 of REGM01000348.1, forward strand.
TAAACATTTGGACTTTAATGTACCAATGTTTGTTTCCGATATTCTAGATTCATGAAAATGGAACACCTTGTACCATTTTTGTGTTTCTAAATGCCACTGTAGAATTAGGTCGAATTTCGGAACAATTAAATGTTTGATTTGCGTTAGAATTTGCTTAATTGAAAAGCCTTAAAACCATGGGGAGTTCTGCTACCATTTTAATTTCACGTCACACATTAGTTGACAGGCTGCATAAGGTTAAAGTTGGCCCCCTATTCTACCTCCCATAAAGGCAAAAATGTGGCCATCAAAAGTTATTGATAGAATTTGTCATGCTTCTTCTAAGTTACTGTATTGGTTGTCTAAAACACAGATTGTCTTATTTTCCTTGAGTTCTCCAGAAATTTCTCCCAAGGAAGATGGAATAATGACCCTGTAGTTCTGGAGGTGTGTTAAGAAACTGTCAGATGCCCCATGTAGTGCTGATTCAGCACTGTGTACGAATTGTACAACGTCTTTTGAATCTATAGCATTGACAAACAATAAACAAAGCAACAAAATGTGTGTTACAGTTCAGTTATAAAATTGCTAGATATCAGGTTCTAAGTCAATCAAAACGACTTTTGCAGTAAATAATTCTGTATGTGAGTTCGAATTCTAGATCATTTCAAGTCTGCATGAAATCTAATTTCTTTATTTCTTGAATGCCAATTGTTAATGACACAATACTGGATTAGACAAGTAAACTGTGTTATAACAAACATGGGAATTAAATTCAGGGAAAAGAAATGATGTTTTATTTTGCTTGTCTTCTAGTGCTGCACAGTTTGAACACACAATCCTGATCACAGACCATGGAGTGGAAATACTTACTGCTGACAAGGTACGACATGTTTATTTGCTTTTTTATGGAAGCAAGACAAGATCTCTTCCTTGCTAGCATTGAGAGCACAGTTTAAAACAACTGTGTTCGTTTTAGATGTTTTCCTGAATAGCATAATTTTAAGTTATTTGAAAGCCTTGTGCAAATGGTTGGGAATTTTTAATTGAAAACACTATGTTGTTGAAGCAGAACTTCTACAAAAGCAAAGAATGTTTGTAAAAAATAGAACGTATTACTACTAGCTCACCCACAAATTTGCTAGATGATTTTCAAAGACAATTCAAGTTGAACGGAAACAGAACCCTTTATTATTTGAAAATGGACACCTTTTTATGTTAGAATTTATCCAATGCTTACCGAGCTGCTTGCTGATTTAAGACAATATGTCAAGAGTCCTTTTTAAACGAGAGCGATGCTCGTTTCTTCGCATCTGATACGTTATGGCTGGCAAGGTAAGTTTTCCCTTTCCTGTTCTTGTTAGGAAGCCATACATTACAAAGCATCTTTATCGATTTAACAAGACAGGCGGCAAAAGGCATCTATTGGCACTAGCTAAATTCTAAATTCTAAATTCTTTTGTTTACTTATTTGTCTATATTCCGGTACGTCTTGCGGTGCAGCAGAGGTGGGAACTTGGTGGATTTGCTTTTTCTATCGTTGGCTAATTATGCAAGGTGTATCTAAATAGAAAGCAGGAAACAATCGTCATATTGCACACCATTGTTACAGTTTTGTCTTGCTTACCGATACTTTAACGGTCATTGGATAACTAAGCAATGTTTCTTTGTCCATATTTCCGATCATTCAGCCAAAGGCACTTTTATGCCACCATGAAACTACCCTTTTGTCTATTTTCCGCATGCCAGTTCATCGTTGGATTCTTAGACAAGGCTTTGTATCTATTCCATCTTTCAACGAGAACAAGGACACTGATATGGCACCTCTTAATTACTTTCTTGTCTATTTTCTTTATACCTCTACCACTACCATAATGTTAGGCTACGTGTCTGTACGAGTGCCGCCAAATTACAAACACTACGACACTTATGTGCGTTCTTGATAATTTTGATAATATTTTGCCACGCTCAAGGAGAATTAAGCTCGTATATGCCACCGAGCAGCTACATGCTTGCGTATTATGTACCATTGGGACAGTTTTTCAGGTACAGTCATGCGTAAGAAAACTATAAAACAGTGCAAGGAAACAGTAGCTTTTTAGACTATTTGCCACCTCAATTCTGTCCGCTTGTCTACGTTGTCTGTCATTAGTTTTTCTGTTCTTGTTTGAAACATCTTGCGTTGAAAGTGGTTATTGGCTTGCTCGTTTCGTTTGATTCTTTATAATTTTTTATTTTCGAATTTCCAATGTGCTTATTTATGTGTTCCCGAAGTCAGCTCAGTCTTGTGTATGTTCCATTTTGTGTAAGTTTTGTGTAAGTTTTGTGTAAATTACTGAGAAATGAATGGATTTCAGAAGTTGGAATTTTAAACGAAAATTTGTTTGTCACCATCCCTAATTGGTCTGTAAGATATATGTATCGCTTGTTCAGAAAGCTTGTTAATTTTTACGAGAGCAAATGATTTTCAGAGATTTCCTTGAATTTATTGTGAAAGACAAGAGGCTTAGGGATGTCTTCATACTGTTGTTCATGGATTTAATTACCCTGGGTTCCAGACTCTCAACAATATAGAGAACAACGTTTGTGTGCGTGTTGTGCGTCGTTTGTATCAATAGAACATTAATTTCTTTAAAAATACGACTATGTGCGAAGATTAAGAATAGTTATAACGTTTCGAGCTTACCTCTTCATCAGGCCTGATGAAGTATTTAGCTCGAAACGTTGTAACTATTCTTAGTCTTCGTGCATAGTCGTATTTTTAAAGGAAATATTGTCTCAAAAATATGATTGATATCATTTTTCTTAGCTAGACAGAGGCTCTTTTTACTCGCCTCAAACGAGCTTGACCTAGGTTAAATTCACTACTTGCTAAAATTTGCCTGGAGGTACGATTTTTTTCCATTTGAAAAGACAGTCACTGTCGTATTACTCTGCATCTTTCTGGAATGTTAGATATGCAAGTGACATGAAATTATTCTCATGTTAGCCTCAGGTAGTATGAGTAGCTTTGAGCTTTAAGCTTGTTACTTTGCACCTCGGGATGGTACTGTAAATGATAATCCATGCTAAATAAAAGCAAAAACTCGTTTGATGAAATGGAGCTGGAAACAGGACATATTTAGAAATTCACTTACAGTTGTGGGTAGTATTGTTTTATTAGCGCTCTTGGATTTCCGGATTTTCTGAATAAATTCTCCGTTTTGCCTTCAGTTCGACTATCGACTTTTCCTAATAGCTTTTGATAAAAACAATTGACCGAAATTGTTTAAACTTTTGTAATCAACTGTCTTTTAGGTAGTCACCAGCAACTTTGAACTTAGATAGTGTTGATTTTTCCTGAACTTCGTAAACATTTTAATAAAGTTGAGGGCTGCCCAAACGCATAATCCGAGCTTTTCATTGCTAGGGTGCAGAAAGAAATTAAATAATGGTTAAAGAATTTCACTGCAAGGATTTCGGGACATTCGGTAGAGCGTTCATCTTTCTTTCAGTACTTTATTTTAAGTAGGCTGAAAAGATTTATAAGTTATATAAAGCTACTTTAGGCTTACTATGCATGCTGCATCCAGGCACAACGACTTGTGGATGGATGGTGGTCTGCCGCTCAGTTTTCTGAAAGCTACCCACTTCTAATTGCCAAAATTTGCTTTTGTACCCACTTTTATGATAACTTTTGGCAGGAAACTTGCCAAACCGATCCATGTTTAAGAAGAATCTGCGGAAAAATAACCCATGTTTATAGATTATTTAGCCTAAAAACCTACCCATATGGGCGGCACATACCCGTACCCTCTACATGCTATGTACCCCCCCCCCCCCGGGATAGAACCCCTAGTTTAACGTTCTTTAACGTTCCTTCCGAAGGACGGCAAAGTGAGTTGCTTGGTCAGGTATCTGGAAGGTCACCCGTCCAGCTTTTTACCTCACTCGACTAAGCTTAACTTAAGTTGCCTAATGGGAACTGTATAAGCCGCGCGGCCACTCACCCTACAACAGCAGTTGCTTCAATAATTTTCTACATTTTGTGCAGAAAATTCCAAAAAATTCCATTACTGTCCTTTTTGCTGACGGCAAATCTATTCAAATGATGGCTGCAGATTAACGCATTTGATTTGAACTGTAATCGATAGATTGGCTATCTGTCGGTAGATTTATCATGAGACTTTTTGACAGTCGAAAGACTTTGCCCCAGCTCTTGCGCAAGAAGATCTTGACTTTACATTTGCTGACGTAAACCAGTCCAAATGTCTGATTGAGACAAGTACGAACATTGATTTTATTTAGCGTGGTAGATACCGAGTTTCTCTATCGTCAGTGATTTGATTTAGGGCCAACTTTCTACAAGGAGATTTTATCAAAGTGATAAGAACTAATGATATGTGCCGTGTGGGATGTTACAACTTATCGGCGTTGCAGACGAATGTTTGATAAAGTGCTATGAAATCATCCGTTTTACGCCTAAACGCTGTGTTCTCGTATTTCGCCGCGGTATACTATAAACACGCGAATATGAACCTCTATCCCCCAACGAACTTTGTCTAATAAAGCTTCTTAAGTCTAGTTGCAAATGTTTTTTAAGAACTGAATGCATTGTAAATTGTTAATTGTAAATACCTTCCCATACAGCCTCAGTCAGTTGATGGCGTTGGAATTTTCTCTGAAGAATCTTTGATTACAAATTAATTACTTCTTCTTACTTTCTCACGAAGATAGCCTTTACTGATGATAATCATGAATAGAGTGGTTACATTTAGCTCTATATCTTCACTGAACTCATTTTGACGTTATGGGTGCGATAACTGAGAGCAAATTGTCATAGATTCTAGACGAGTTAACGATTTCAAATAATTACTTCTCCTTACTTACTCGCCAAGTCATTCAAATAGTCTTTACCGATGATAATTATGAATGTTGCGGTTACAAACTGGCTCATAACTTGGTTGAAATCATTTCAATTTTGAATGGGGATTTTAAGGGGGGTCACAAATGATAGGAAAATTTTCATAGATTTCAGGCGAATCCATGATTGCAAATCAGTTACTTGTTTACTTACCAATCATTTTGATAGAGCGGCCTCGCCCTAATTGAACACGCAAAGAATTTGGCTTTGTTGCGACCGCTTTGCGTAAATTCAAAATAAAAGGAGTTTGGGCCAAGCTGTAACCAAAAAACCCGCGAAAATATTTTGCTGATGCCATTGAGTTGAATCATGCTCATTTTCTTTGACGTGGATGGAAAGACATTATTATGATGATTTTTTAAAGTTGGCTTATCTGGAATGAAATTGTAAGTCACTTTGAGTTCTCCTTAGCATTTAATAGCAGTGTTTCTATTTTACTCGCTTAAAAAATGTGTGTTAAACCAGAAATAAAACTACATTACAAAAAGCTTGCTCCGCCTCTCCATGTTAAATTTAGAAAGAAAACGAAAAGATCCCGCTTTCATTTTGTGTTCTAGGGGTTTTTGATTAGGAAGAAGTCAGATTTTCAGTTTTCACCCTTTTTGGCAGCCTGTAGTACTCCCGTAGTACTTCGATTCTCTGCGAAGCTGTCACATCACTCCTTGAAAATCTCGTACGCCTTTCATAAAATCATTTTACATTTTCGAAACAGAGATGCACCCCTCGCTTTCGTTAAGGAAGAAAGTGGAATGAAGGAGGGATTGGTAATTTAGAGAGAAAATAGCATTTTCTTCGAAGGGTGTTCCATTGGAGCGAAGCCGCTCTAGTCGTTACCATTAATAATTATGAATAGCACGGCTACACTGAGGTTTGTAACTTGGCTGAACTTGTTTGGATTTTGGATAATGATTTTATGGCGTACCAGATGTTGATTGCTATATATTTCTGGCTCATTTACGTGAGAAATTAATTACTTTTCCTTACTTACTTAACAATAATTTAGATACCAGGTGTCCGAAATAGAAGGTAGCAGATTTGATCAGGGCTAGCGATGCCGATTTAGCTCCAATCAATTTGCAATAACTTTTGAGCTAATCCTGAAAAGTTAACTTGAACATAGGCACCTTGTTTATTATTCTTGAAAGTTCAAATTCGACTCCTCCTCCAAACCAGAGCTTTGGCGTTTTGGCCTAAGCAAATTCCTGAAGCAAAGCAAAATTCACAATCAAAATTAAAGAAAAATTAAGAAATGCATAATAGGTGAGCAGCATAGCTTCCAAATCTTTAAAAAGGTCGGTGTAAAATTCTGTCACCTATTTCTTTGAATGGAATGGCTTGAAAGAAACTTTTGCTACTTTGTAATAATTCTACCGTTGGACTTTTTAGAAATCTTAAATAGTTTCAGAATTAGAGTGCTTTTCTTCTTTGTTAAGAATCCAAGAAAAATTTTGAAAAAAACTTAAAACCATCGTAATTTCTAAACTTTTTGAGGAAACATCGAATAATTTTCCAGAAAAATATAGTTAATGAATGTCTACAATATGGTATCAAGCAAAAGTCTTTCACTCTTTTGGTTTTCGATTTAGAAATTTGATGACGTCACATCCTCAGATGAGTTGAAATGTGAAATACGCTGTAATTTCGAAAATATTCAAGATTTCTGAAAAGTCCAACGGTAGAGTTATAGCAATGTAGCTAAAGTTTCTTTCAAGCCATTCGCTTTAAAGAAATAGGTCACTGAATTTTACACCGACCTTTTTACGCCAATTTAAAGATTTGGAACCTATGCTTAGATGAGCCCTAGCAAATACCGTATAATATAATCTAATTTTGTTTCAAATGTTATGAAGGCTATTATTGATTTATTTGCTGTGCTTCAAGACTTTGCTTAGGCCAAAGCGGCAAAGCTCTGGTTTGGTGGTGAAGCCAAATTTAAACTCTCAAGATACATATTTCAACTTTGGAGGCACAAATATCAACCTGCAAGTTATCTATGTTCAAGTTAACTATTCAGGATTAGTTTAAAACTTATTTCAAATTGATTGGAGCTAAATTGGCATTGCTAGCCCTGATCAAATCTGTTACCTTCTATTTGGGACACTCGGTAGTATGGTGTGGTAGATCATAGGTTAATTGCTATAAATTTCTGGCAAATTTTCGTGACAAATTAATTACGTCTCTTTGTTGCTTACTCCTCCTTACTTACTGACCAATTATTTAGATTGTCTTTACCATTGATAATTATGAATATCGTGGAATGGGGATGTTTATGGTGTGGTAGATGATAGGTTGCTTGCTATAAATTTCTGGTGAATTTACGTGTCAAATTAAGTGTGTCTCCTTGCTCCTTACTCCTCCTTACTTACTTACCAATTATTTAGATTGTCCTTACCATTGATAATTCTGAATATCGTGGAATGGGGATTTTTATGGTGTGGTAGATGATAGGTTGATTGCTATAAATTTCTGATGAATTTACGTGTCAAATTAATTGTGTCTCCTTGCTCCTTACTCCTCCTTACTTACTTACCAATTATTTAGATTGTCCTTAGCATTGATAATTATGAATATCGTGGAATGAGGATTTTAATGGTCTGGTAGATGATAGGTTGATTTCTATAAATTTCTGATGAATTTACGTGTCAAATTAATTGTGTCTCCTTGCTCCTTACTCCTCCTTACTTTCTTACCAATTATTTAGATTGTCCTTACCATTGATAATTCTGAATATCGTGGAATGAGGATTTTTATGGTGTGGTAGATGATAGGTTGATTTCTAAAAATTTCTGATGAATTTACGTGACAAATTAATTGCGTCTCCTTGCTCCTTACTCCTCCTTACTTACTTACCAATTATTTAGATTGTCCTTATCATTGTTAATTCTGAATATCGTGGAATGAGGATTTTTATGGTGTGGTAGATGATTGGTTGATTTCTATAAATTTCTGGTGAATTTACGTGACAAATTAATTGAGTCTCCTTTTTCCTTGCTTCTTACTCCTCCTTACTGACTTACCAATTATTTAGATTGTCCTTAGCATTGATAATTATGAATATCGTGGAATGAGGATTTTAATGGTCTGGTAGATGATAGGTTGATTTCTATAAATTTCTGGTGAATTTACGTGACAAATTAATTGCGTCTCCTTGTTCCTTACTCCTCCTTACTGACTTACCAATTATTTAGATTGTCCTTACCATTGATAGTTATGAATATCGTGGAATGAGGATATTAATGGTGTGGTAGAGTATATGTCCAAACAATGTTCTTGTATGCGTGTTGCACAATATTACATTAAAACAAACAAATACAGTATAAATAATTGTACTTTGAACAGAGTTTAATTTTGTACGATGTTTCGGGCATAAACCCATTATCAAGTCAAAGTCAAGTCACTTGATAATGGGTTTATGCCCGAAACATCGTACAAAATTAAACTCTGTTCAAAGTACAATTATTTATACTGTATTTGTTTGTTTTAGAGTATATGTCGATTGCTATAAATTTCTGGCGAATTTTCGTGGCAAATTAATTGTGTCTCCTTGTTCCTTACTCCTCCTTACTTACTTACCAATTATTTAGATTGTCCTTACCAGTGATAATTATGAATATCGTGGAATGAGGATTTTAATGATGTTCTAGATTATATGTTGATTGCTATAAATTTCTGGCGAATTTGGCGAATCCGACAAATTTATTGCGTCGCCTTGCTCCTTACTCCTGATTTCTCCTTACTTACTTATTTACTTACTTACCAATTATTTAGACAGTTCTTACCATTGACAATTATGAATATCGTGGAATGAGGATTTTATCATGTGGTAGATAATAAGTTGATTGCTATAGATAGACTTCCCCTTACTTATTTACCAATCACTCTGATAGCTTTTACCGTTTTTTGGTTATGAAGTATGGTTGCAATAAGGTTGGCAACTTGGCGGAATTCATTTTATTTTCAATGAGGTTTTTATTTGAGCACGCAAATTGCTTGTGAGGTTCCGTTGCATTCTTGATTAACAACTGCCTCCGCTAATATGCCTCAATATGTCAATATGGAGACAAATTGTCTCCTTTGAATTATAGGTAAATTTCTTCTTTTTGTCCCTTCAATTAGTCCCAAGGTGGTCATTATGACACCCTAATCAATTTTGCCACTTACATCAAATAAATAAATATGGGCAACAGTTCTCGCTAGAATCTGTTCGAAAATCGGTTGATTATAGTGGTTTGTAAGCCTTGTAAGGTTATTATGCGTTTCATCATTTGGCAATCACCTTTTGAATGCCCCGTACAATTTATTCTTGGAATGCAATTAGACGCCCTTGTATTTGACGCTGGTATTACTTCTTATGTGCGAGAACAGCTGAAATTTTCCTTTTGATTTTGATTGATGAAAAGTTGAAAGGAATGAAATTTCACAACAAGACATATATTACTTAGCAGGACTGTTGGTGAGACCACTATATCAAGTCGTAGATAACTTTTACCAAGAGCTCGTCGTTGATTAAAACGTACGCCCTCAATCCCCCTTTCTGTTATCTTTAAGAAGTCCTTTTGATTTCAAACTCTTCTAGTTTATCTATGATCTAGGGATTGTTGGATAATCTCCCGACATAGTATCTATTGACGCAGAAGGTACATAGAAATCGTTTATCTTGACACTTAACCATCATATTATCTACCAAATGATGCGGAGTCAAATTGATATCTCAAATTTAATTGCCAAGAGTTTAGAAAGTACATAGATAATTTCTTTGAAGTTGATTGAGGGTGATTTTATCTAGAACTTTGTGTTTCTAGTCTTAAGGGAAATGAGAACTTTTGAAAACTGTTCAATGATTTATCTCCGTAAGCACGAAGTGCCCTAAGTCACAGTGGTGAGCTACCAAGTTCTTGTAATTTTAGTGATACCTTAGATCTTCAAATCTTATACAATGTCACCTTGCGAAGGTTTATACTTTGAGGGCGTCCTTGAGGGTCGAGTCAAAAAAGTTATCCACTTTTAAATTATACACTGCAAAATAATTCTGCAATATATCAAAACCAAACACTTGTGGACAGTAAAAGTTTCGGACAAATTTTGTCTGAAAATGTTAGTCCAATTTACCTTTGAAAGCGTCCGAAAACTTTTTTTGACAACATTTCTTGTTCATGATATTTTTAGTTAAAGCATTCAGTGCCGATTTTTGGTTGAAATAGGTTAATTATATGCAAATATAACCCATTTCAAGCGAAAGATTTGACAAATAAGCTGTAAAAAAGAAACTGTTTTTGATTTTTCAAAAAGTTTCCGAAACTTTTTTGTCTGAAGTTTTTTGTCCGAAAATTTTCCGTCCGAAAAATATAATGTATCAAATGAGGATGAAACCTTAATAAGTTGGGAATTATTTCTAATCTTCTTGCTCTCACATGAAGAATTCTTGAAAATTGTTTTCTACAAAATGCATGTGAGTTGCACAATTTCGTTCACTATTCCGCTAGTAAAATTTTCTAAGGCTAGTTTAAAAGAATTGTTGATATGTTATTATGCTGCTCAATCAGTCTTGAGGCTAAATTTCAGTCAGTTGAATTTTCTGAGCCGGTGGAATTTTAAAAATTAAATCCACTGCGCTGTAATTTTCTTTCAACTTGAAAGGGAAGTTTTCTTCCATCGACAATAAAATTTCAGTCAGCTCGGGAAATTCCACTGACTGGAAATTAGCCTTTAGGCATTAACAAAAGTTTGTGTCGGTTTTCAGACAATTTGCAATAGTACGATGACGATGGCTAAAATTGCTATTTCCGTGAGAAATAGCACATCATAATTGGGTACTCTTTAAAATGTGTTAATAACCACTTTTGCGATAATGTCAGTTTTGCGCTTGCTGGCGAACAGCATGAAAAGTTATGAGAGGTCATTTTGAACAATAATTTATATGAATATTAATAAGGTAATTTGTTTCTTGTTCCTTAGTTCTGCATGAAGAACACAGTGTGGTGAACTGCCTACTGAACAATTTTAGTTGTGCCATTGTGACATGCTTTGTAATTGTGCACTTGAGATCAGTTTTACTATTTTCCAATTACTTTGGTTTCAGTAGTCCTTCTGTCACAGGATTCTCCTGTCTTGAGTTTATAATCTACCGTTTTTGAATATATATTATAGTTTTTTTAAGTTACAACGAATTATTGGCCTACTACATCCTTTCTAGCAAGTGAATAATATTGGTAATAATTTCTTCAGCAATAAACCAGGATGATAAAGTTCAATATAGAGCATACGGCGCTTGAAAAGTTTGCATACTTATTGCTTTAAGCATTCACGGAAGTTTTGATAGATGCCCAACGACAAAGAGATTTTGGCAGCTTAAATAAATAATAGCTGAGATCGTTCGGACACTCGGACATTAGTTTTTCCACCTCGTTGTTGAAAAATAAACAGAAGTATAAAATTCATTTACAGAAACATGACCAAGCCTTTTTGCTCAAATTTGGCATAGTTGCACCTGAACTTTCAAACTAAAGATAGAGATAAAGGAAGTTCAGTCACATGTGGTCAGCTTTTGAGTGTTTTCCAAATCGAGAAAAATTAAAAATATGAAATTTTTCGAAATAAGCTTATGGAGAAATATTGCCATTTATTTATTTATTTATTTATTTATTTATTTATTTATTTATTTATTTATTTATTTATTTATTTATTTATTTATTTATTTATTTATTTATTTATTTATTTATTTATTTATTTATTTATTTATTTATTTATTTATTTATTTATTTATTTATTTATTTATTTATTTATTTTTTGTAATCATTGACACTATACACAATGGTACATGGTCTAAAATAACTAAATCTACAAATCAACCAACATAAAGCTAAATCTACAAACATGAGTTATAACAAACTAACAACAACGCAAACAAACGCAGCAAAACAAAATTAAACATTAAACACTTTGAATGAACGAGATTTTAGACGATTGGATAGGGTTAGCTATTGTGTAGTCTTCTTTTAAATGCTTATTTTAAATATTTCGCAATATACAAAATGTTGCCCGGGTCTTCATTAGCATTTATTAGTTTGAATGCTTCATTTATATATCTGTTGACTGCTAAGTCTATGCAGGATGGCATCCTTTTTACGTTTATTCAATAGGTCCAAGTAGCATTAGAGAAAGTAACTAATTTCAGAGGCGATAGGGTTTTGCATGTGCTCACTAGAGCGGAAAGCAGTCACCTTATGTAATCTTCTCTACCTTTGGAAGTTACTTAACTTATCTTTTCATCTTCTTGCATCTTGCTATCTACTGAGAACGCATCATTTGTTAAAAGCTGCCTTTTCGTAGTACCGGCTGACGTAGGAAGTACGTAAAAGACTTAGGAAGTACGTATGAAGTATGACGTAGGAAGTACGTATCAGAGCACATTCAATTGATGATATCTATGAAATCGGCACCATTCCAGTTTCTTGTCATTAATAATCCTACCATATTGAACGTCATTGTGCCAAGATGGTACATAACACATTGACGCGACGAACTCTTTGTTTAAATGATAACATCTGAACAATCGCCCACTTGCCTATCTAAGATTTCGGTATCATGCTGATTGGGTAATGATAAGTGATTCCTACGATTTGATTTGATTTTTTCTTTGATTTCTGATAGAATTCTTGAATTCGTCCACTATTTGTTGAATTCATTGCCAAATAGTATAGCGTGTTCATTGAAACTTGACTCATCTGCCATTCCGATGCTGTATTTGTAATTCACTTTTTTGTACAGGATTAATGAAATCAATCAAAAGATCCCAAACAAAGCAACATTTTTTGAAAAATCGCCAAATTTGATTATTCTACTGATGTTGAAAATTTAATTTTTGCATTTGTGTCAAAGACCAAATTAATTTTAAGAAATATTGATTGAGTCTAAAATTACGTCGAATTTGTTAGAATTTGTGCTTTTACAGGGCTACTTGATTTCAAGGCAAATTTCAGAATCGCAAGGGATGAATTTTATTTCACACACTACTCAACTTGGTTCCTTAGGTCCTTGATAAGAGAATTAATCAGTTTCTCAAGCTAGTAATCAGTTTATAGCAGAGGCGGCAAATCTTTAAAATATTGCACAAATGGTTAATGCATGTTCTGATTGATTTAATGGCTTGAAAGGAACTTCAGATACTTTGCTATGATTTGATTTTGGTAATTTTTGATATCTCGATTATTTTCAGAATTACAGCGTTTTCTTTTTATTGAAAGAAATCATGAAAAGTTTGAAAAAATTAAGATCTTCGTAACTCCTAAATTAATAGGGAAAAAGCGGTACAGGTTTCAAGAAAGCCGCAAACAGAGATCTGTAGCTTTTCTTGTTTACGATTTAGCAATTTGATGACCTCACAACCCTAAAGCTTGTATCTAATATCAAAATATCACAAATCAAATATATCAAAACATTGCCGTGGTGGAATTACAGCAAAGTGCCCTAATTTCCTTTAAAGCGATTCAATTCAATTCAAAGAAAGGNTTGATATCTCGATTATTTTCAGAATTACAGCGTTTTCTTTTTATTGAAAGAAATCATGAAAAGTTTGAAAAAATTAAGATCTTCGTAACTCCTAAATTAATAGGGAAAAAGCGGTACAGGTTTCAAGAAAGCCGCAAACAGAGATCTGTAGCTTTTCTTGTTTACGATTTAGCAATTTGATGACCTCACAACCCTAAAGCTTGTATCTAATATCAAAATATCACAAATCAAATATATCAAAACATTGCCGTGGTGGAATTACAGCAAAGTGCCCTAATTTCCTTTAAAGCGATTCAATTCAATTCAAAGAAAGGTAGTATAATTTTACACCACATTTCTTAAGGATTTGAACCCTGTGTTGACATTATAATTGCGAAAATATTTTCATTAGTAAACTTTCAGATCTAAGTTAGGTGTAAATAAATTGATACTTGATTCTTTGGAATGGGTGGATAATTCATAACTGCTGACATCAATTTTGCTACATTTTTTTTCATTCACTTGTGTGTGTTCATTTGTATTCATTTGTGTTCATTTGCGCGCATCTTAGTTTGCTTGAAGTTTGTTTTACATTTATCACTTTTTATTTTCGTCATCTGGTATCCTTTTTATTCGTTATCTTAATTTTCTATTTTGATTGTCCAACTCTCCTTTCCTTCATTTTCCATTGATTAATTACCTTTAATATGCATGATTCTTCATGTTCACCTTAACTGCTCTTTGTTTATTTGCGTTTAGTACGGTTGATTCGGACACAGTTGCATTCAATGATGTTCAGTTTTGCCCCATATTATGGAACTTTAGTAGACTTTCACTTTTCCATTGATGAATATCGTGATTCTAAATGTTCATCACAATGACTCAATATTTATTTTTGTTTAGTATGGTTAATCCGGACCCGGTTGTGCTCAGTGATGTGCAGCTTTGCTCTATTTTTGGAACCTGGCTACACTGTCATTCAATCCTAAATGAACCCAGGGAACTTAGCTTGCGCAACAGGTTGCGCCACACAAGTGTAATGGGTGTGTTGTTTGCACCATTAAGAGATCTGGACATCTTTTGCCTCTCACGATATTGTGCTACTTCCGTGTCTTCTTAATTGATCTTTTAGTTGAGTCATTACTTAGATTTGTTGACCATTTTAGAAGTTCAAGTAATATGCTGGGACCAACATAGAAATAGTTGCTATACCTGCAGATAAACTGAATAATCTATATAATCCTTCTTAGCTAAAAAATCAACGAACATAGTTTCTTTTTCATTCACTTTCTAAAGTTTCCTTTACGTTTGTCGGTAGCAAGCCAACTTTATTTGCAAGGAATCTAAAGAGTAATCTATTTTTAGCCTTTCAAACTTGAGAGGGATTAAGGACCGCCCAACTTAATATGAAATCATCTTGTTCTTGATCTTCTTGCATGGTGGTAAGATGCCTGCATTGGAGTCCAAATCATCAGGGAGTAGACTCTACCCATTACACTGACATCACAGGTTACCATGGATACGATTAGTGATGCTGAGTTGATAGGAAATGTATTCGTTATGCCAAAAAAGCTGCTAACGTATCTTCTTTGTTTAGTCCGTTGTACATCGCTAGCTGGCGTTCTGTCTTGCTGATATGAAAGCTGTTTTCTTCACTCTTTCCACTCTACTTAGCGGCCTGATGATAGGGCTCCATGAGCTACCCTATTGTGAAGCATCAGATGAAATTTATAGAGCTTACCTTCCAGGTGTTGCTACTTTACAATGATTGATTCCATCAATCGCCAAAATTCCTTATGAAAATCAATTCCCAAGATCCGTTTGAAACTCTTCTTTGATGCCATGGTATAGACCTAGTAGAAGATATATTTCGAAAATCTCTTTCTATTGTCATTCATAGCATCTCCTACAATTGTACAGTCTCACCTAAATTTAGTGCAGCCGCGTAAGATTTTCTTACCTGATTAAAAATATCTTCATTGCTTAATTTCAAGCAAAGGAAATGAAGATTTTTTCAGTAATGAAAATGAAAATAACAATAACAATTACCATCTTGTAGATCTTAATTACCTAACTACAAAACTTTACGAAAGTGGCGGTATCAGAAAGGCTTTCTACTACCGCAACGTCTATGAAAATAGAACGTTGCTGTATGAATTGAAAGTAGATTCCAACCCTCCTTGGTAGCAAATTTTATCAAGGCATCACTACTTTTGGTATGCTAAGCTTTTTGCATGCTTGATGAGATGCACTGAAGAATGTTTTACGATGGTGATTCTTTTACACTTAATAAAACAAGTTCTATGCTAAGCTTTGTGCATGCTTGATGAGATGCACTGAAGAATGTTTTACGATGGTGATTCATTTACACTTCATAAAACAAGTTCTATACTAAGCTTTGTGCATGCTTGATGAGATGCACTGAAGAATGTTTTACAGTGGTGATTCATTTACACTTAATAAAACAAGTTCTATACTAACTTGTTCTGACATTAACATAATTGCATTTTGCAATGTCTGCATCTTGACATAATATAGATTTCCTTGTGTGATCTGCCTTGATAATGTTCTTCTGACCAGATGTTACTTAGCTTTAATTTGTTTGCATTCTTGATATGAATCTTGAGAAAGCTCCAACCATCTTGATTATAGGTAGTATCTTAGTGGAAAATCTTCTTACAAGATGAAATAGATAGATAAGCATTCTCTCCTTGATGTCATACCAATATTTATTATTCACAGTTGAAGAGAAATGTCACCAGTCTTGATTATTCATAATGGTTTTGATTGAAGTTTTTTTAAAGATATGAAGTTGATTACTTGAAAGATGCAGTCGATCAAAACTCGATTCTCTGCTAGGAATGTTCATCCGTAATTGTTTCATATGAGACTCTTATATAAGAGGACTTAAAAGATTTCATTGTTCGTTTTTCGTAATATGATAAACGATATTCATCTCCTTGGCAGATAACGTAGGTTACCTAATTGGTCCAATTACAGTACATGCCGGACCTGAAATAAGTAATACAGTAATTACAGTAAACGGTTCCAATAAGTTGTTGTAAAAGCCTCCTCTCTCTTGTAAAATGTCCTCCTTTATATTTAGTTATTTTGTAATATTTGAGTGTCTTTGTTAAGTGTTAATGGCCGCAGGGTTGTTATGTATTCCCATGCTCCCTCTTGGTATCGTTTTGTAATTGTTTGTTATTGTAAATTTTACGAGGATATAAAAAGAATAGTAAGTTCCAACAAATAAGTACTTTCACGCAGTAACGCTGGTTTCGCAAATATCTTTATTAAATACCATTCGTTAAAATGTCAGAGAAAAAGCTTAGAAAATGGAGTAGGCGCTTTGGGTTTCTAAGCAGATCATTTCGTGAGCTCGACCTTGTTTCTGTCGATGCTCAGCTATATGATGAAAATTTTAATGCTGTATATGATCTATTCCTCGTGGTCATACAGATGTAATTTACCGGATGTTCAAAAACAAGTTTACCGATCAAAAGAAGTGCTGTGGAAGATCTTTATAACTCGTTTTAAGCAATTCAAGCGGCAGTCTATTATGAAATTACGATCATGTTAACTAGTAAATGCAGCCTAATCTGGGTCCTAGTTTTTCCGGCAGTGGCTCTTTTTAAAGAGACCTGAAATCTTTTGCTTCTGGAGCTGATGCATGCCTAAGCGAAAGCTTGCTTGCTTTGCTCTTCATTGTCAAAGGTGCTTTATTTGAAAAATTGCCAGTTCCTCCAATATTTATAAGGAGTATCTACTACTCAGTTTTAGAAAATTCACGACTGGCAGTATAGTAGTCGTAATTGTACACAGACGGGATGACCCTCGTACGTACCCTGTTCCTTCTACAACTCAACACAGGACGAAAATGGAAGTGAACATCTCTGGCTTTTACCTCCATGGTTTGATTGATACAGGAGGCTGTTCGACTGAAAGACTCTGTGAATCAGTTATTGATATTAATAACATGTCATCGAAATGCCTGTCCTTGAAGTCAAGCATGGACTTGTAGTTGCTATAGTGAATATAGTATGATTTTATTCTACTCTACTGCTATTTAGTCACATTCACATAGAATAGTCCCAATGAAAATTAGAATATATGTTTAGGATTGTTGGTCCCCTTATTAAAGGCAGTCTGTCACGCATCTGATTGGCTGCAGTAAAGTCAGAGCTCAACACAACGAATGTCTTTGTGAATCTGTGCATTGGGAACAAAGGAGGGCCGATCTGTATCACTTTCTACGGCCGTAGAAAGTGATTAGGATCAGCAGCCATTCAGTTCTCCTATTCTTTGTATTGTCCTTATCACCCAATCAGATGCATGACAGACTGCCTTTAGTACATCCTAGCATAGCTTTTAAAGATCTGCCGCTTCTTTGTTTCAGGAATGACCCTATCCAGGGTTGGTAGGTCCTCGGACTGTTGTGAAGCGAAACTAAGGTCGCGAAAAAGCCAGAAAAAGCCAAGCCTTTAAAAACAATAGATATTTTGTTGTACAACTTATTGTTCTATTGTTCTTTGAAACAATAGGCACTTGCGGACGGTTTTTTTTTACTTATTCGACCGCAACTCTCCGGAAGAAAACCTTTTGTCTTTGATGTTGTCTTGCAACGATAAATATCCTAGATCGTGATCGTTCACAGCATTTAAGGCTTTGAACACCAAGCAGATTAGATATTCAGTCCAATTTGACGCCAAAAAGCCAAGCTTAATTTTTGAAGCCAACGATCAGAGAAAAAAGCCAAATTCCCAAAATTTGGCTTTAAAAAAGCCAAGTTACCAACCCTGACCCTATCTTCCTCTTTTCGCAATGTTGACGAATGTCTATGTGGAATTTTGACTTAAAGCAAAAGGTCACGTGCGCTGCCTTTATAGCTGCTCTGATTGGCTAGCTCAAAAGCAACGTCAATCAAAGAGCGAGACTTGCTCTCGCTAATAATTGAAATGCAATGCGTCCCTCATTTCGCACCTAGTGGATTTCATTTCGCACCTCACTTCGCTTGAAGGACATGTGTCACGCATATAGTTGGTTGATAAAAAACAAAGAAGAAAACAAAACAAAGCAGCAGAGAGAGTCAGAAAGATGAGATGTCAGAGAGATGTCAGAAAGAGGCTGAATTTCTACTGTAGTTAAAAAAGCATGAGAACAAAATACGTCTTTGTGTCAGGTTCACCAATAACGTACGTGACACATGTCCTTTAAATGTGCATAGAATAGCTTTTTAGTGCACGAAAGGCTGTATTTTGATCCAAACAGTCAGTGAGAGACAGAATACCTAGAATCTACTTACGTATTATTAGTTTACTCATACTAATACTCATCTTTGGATATGTATATTTTGACCCCTATAGCAAAGTACAGCGTGTGATCTTTCTGTTTTATCTTCATAAGCAATTTTACCTTACCAATTCTCGGATGGGTATATTTTGACCCATATAGCAAAGGACCCGTTATTGTCGGTCTCTTTTTATCTTTAAAAACGATTTATTTTGCCAATGCTCGGATGGGTATATTTTTACCCATACAGCAAAGGACCACGTATAATCGGTCCCTATTTCTTTCGAGAGCAAACTTATCTTCTCTCTGATCATATTCTCAATTACAACTCTCTACTCTTCACTCGACATCTATTACTTAGAATCAATCTCTGGTTTACCAACACGCTCATATCTAAATTTGTTTGGGGTTGGACGCCGACGTTGGCGCTTTTGGTTGAAAGAGAAAATTAAGTCAATTTCCTCTNAGGACATGTGTCACGCATATAGTTGGTTGATAAAAAACAAAGAAGAAAACAAAACAAAGCAGCAGTTATAAATGGATGTCAGAAAGAGGCTGAATTTCTACTGTAGTTAAAAAAGCATGAGAACAAAATACGTCTTTGTGTCAGGTTCACCAATAACGTACGTGACACATGTCCTTTAAATGTGCATAGAATAGCTTTTTAGTGCACGAAAGGCTGTATTTTGATCCCAACAGTCAGGGAGAGACAGAATACCTAGAATCTACTTACGTATTACTACAAGAGATGATTAGTTTTACTCATACTAATACTCATCTTTGGATATGTATATTTTGACCCCTATAGCAAAGTACAGCGTGTGATCTTTCTGTTTTATCTTCATAAGCAATTTTACCTTACCAATTCTCGGATGGGTATATTTTGACCCATATAGCAAAGGACCCGTTATTGTCGGTCTCTTTTTATCTTTAAAAACGATTTATTTTGCCAATGCTCGGATGGGTATATTTTTACCCATACAGCAAAGGACCACGTATAATCGGTCCCTATTTCTTTCGAGAGCAAACTTATCTTCTCTCTGATCATATTCTCAATTACAACTCTCTACTCTTCACTCGACATCTATTACTTAGAATCAATCTCTGGTTTACCAACACGCTCATATCTAAATTTGTTTGGGGTTGGACGCCGACGTTGGCGCTTTTGGTTGAAAGAGAAAATTAAGTCAATTTCCTCTTCTCATATCGTATCATATCATATCGTACCCACGAGAATGGATCTTCTGTGTATGGTTGCACGCTGGTTGCGTGTCATTTGTTTGATTCTTGATGGAATCTTTGAAGTTGAAAAAAGTTCAAATTTTCTTGGACTTTCATGGAAAACATCTCTTAGTTTACGCTTGTAGTCGACGACAGATTGATAACGTTTCTATTCATTATTTGCCAACAACGAACTAACGTTTATTCAATTTCGATAAGACCATGAGATGAATGCTCGTAGCCAAATAATCGCCCGAGAAATTGAATATCTTTGTCGAGGGTTTGTTTAGCGTCATGACCTCGCTTTAGAGTTTGCAAATGAGAAATGATGATTTTGAAACCACGAAAATCTGATCTACAGTCCCATAAAAAATATTCAATTAACTCCATGATCGAATCTTCATTTCGATCTTTAGTCAAATTGAATTCCACTTTTAAAATTTAATGCACTTATCCCACATTTATGGGCATGGATAAGGACCATGACTGGTCCAATTATAAGTTGGTACGTCTCAAAATGACTCTGGGTAACTTTACGGAGCTACAGCATTACCGTGAGTGGTTTCTGCGACGGCCAACCACGTTAACGTTTTATCTCACCAATCAATAAGCAGTATTTACCTGATCATGTGATCGGATTGGCTAATTGAAACAAAGATGTCGACTGAGGCCACCAATCGCGAAGGTTGAGTCTTCCGAGGATGTGTTGCTTCTGGTAATGACAGAGAGGTGATTACTTAAGAGTTCAACTTTTGTAAATTCTTGGGACAAAGAACCATTCGATTGAGGAACACGATTTAGTTTTTGTCGCGTTTGAGTCTCGGAAACCGAAATTTAGAAGCGTTTCGAAAATAGACCATTTGTAATCAGAACGAGACTCACTAAATTATTTGTCGTACCTGTAGCGACGTGTGTCAATTCAAGCGTTAAACGAAACTGTGACCATTCCATTGTAGTTGTCTAGCCATGGATGATGATGCACCAATTTTTTGGGATGTGAGGACAAGAATAATTTAATTTTCCTCCTCCTTTCCTCCGCTCTCCATTATACGAACACAACCCAAACATTGCCTTTTTTCTTGCGTTCTTTCCTTCCTTCTTTCCTTCTTCTCCTCTCTATTTTCAAATCTTTGTTTTCTCTTTTCATCCTATCTTTTTTCCTCTTTCCATTCTTCATTCTTCCTCTTCTCCTTTTTACTCCCTTCCTTTTTCTTTCGTTTCTTCTTTCTTCCCTTCCTCGTTTCCTTCCTTTTTCCTTCCTTTTTTCTTCCTTTAGTCCGCTTGCTCTTCTTCTTCCCCTTTACTTCCTTTGAGACAAACGAGCTTCTTGTGAAGCTGCTTCGTCACTCAATGCACTTTTTCACCTCTAAAGCGATAACTCCTTGAAAATGCATCGAAAAAACGTTTCAAAAATGCGTTATCTCATTTCTAAGACAATTTTACTCCCGTGTGATTCAAGCTTAATATCGTAAAAAAATTGCAAAGCCAATAAAACATTTGTATCTACCTTAATCCAAATGATTGCACGTACTTCTCTCCAGAGTTAACCTTTTAAGGAAATTCACTACGACACATCTTAAAGGAGAACTTCGGGGGTTGTAAAATTAATGTTAAAAAACAAACTTACCATCCCCTGTATCAAATGACAAACTTTTTTCTCCATTTAGACTTCTGTTTCATGTTACAATTCAATAAATATCTTCGTAATCTAGGCCAAATGTCCCTCCATCAGTCGCCATTTTGTCCACGAGTCTACGATAGTCACGATTCAGATACGAGAAAACAATAGGGCAGCCTCGTTCCCAGAGAACTTTGAGTTGACGTCAGTTCACAGTGGTCGTTTTTGATGACGTCACCGACGCAATGGTCGCTTTTTAATACGTAATTTCGCAGAGAAAAGAGGAAAAATAGTGGGGAAAAGTACGATACATCATTCATAACAGCACAATCTTTCATTTTATCATCAATTATACCCACCCCGGAATTGTCCTTTAAATGACTTATGAGAAACCAAAAGCTATATTTAGGAGAATGGTGGTATTTTCCCCTAAAATGATAACCGGCATAAGCTTCTTTAAACGTCATTTTCTANTCACGATTCAGATACGAGAAAACAATAGGGCAGCCTCGTTCCCAGAGAACTTTGAGTTGACGTCAGTTCACAGTGGTCGTTTTTGATGACGTCACCGACGCAATGGTCGCTTTTTAATACGTAATTTCGCAGAGAAAAGAGGAAAAATAGTGGGGAAAAGTACGATACATCATTCATAACAGCACAATCTTTCATTTTATCATCAATTATACCCACCCCGGAATTGTCCTTTAAATGACTTATGAGAAACCAAAAGCTATATTTAGGAGAATGGTGGTATTTTCCCCTAAAATGATAACCGGCATAAGCTTCTTTAAACGTCATTTTCTAAGACAGTTGACAGATAACTTCGTAAGATTTCAGAGTAATGCAATATATTTCTTAATATTGGATACGATGACAGGAAGATAAGGTTGCTTTGTTGTGCTACTACCGAATGAAATGGTTTCAGCTATTCTTGTCACACGCTGAGAAATGTGACTCAGATACATGACGTTCGTCGTGGTTTTTGCTACTGTCACCTTGTAACCATCCCCTCATCTCGAAAAGTAGGACTCATAATATTTGAGTTGTGAAGGAGCCTTAACTTTCACTACTAGAACCTTTGAGCATTCGATTTGAAGTGAAACTTCTTCTTCGAAGTTCAACTACTCTAGTCGGACTTTGATGTACTTAGCTTGGCATAGCTTAGGCTGGCTTGGTCCGACTCAAATTAACTTTTCTTGGGTTGGCTTACCTTGGCTTTACTTACTGTGACTTCGTTGGCCTTACTCGACTTGACCTTGTCTCAGCTTGGCTTCGCTTCGCTTCAGTTTGCATTGCGTGGTTTCAGTTAGCTTGGCTTGACATCGCTTGTCTTGTCTTGTCTTGTCTTGATTTGTTTTGACTCGATTGACTCAGCTTGACTTGACACTACTTGACTTGCATGATCATGAAATAAAGAAAGTTGAGGTTTTAAGTGAGAACGTGAGCAATGAAGTTTAATAGAACGTGACTTGTAGGTTCTAGATTTATAACTGATATTATTTTGGAAGCTTTTTAGGAAAAGCTCGAAAAAGGAGCAGAAAATGGAACATAAATTTCGTCAGTTTTCCGGCATTTGATTATCACCTGTAGTTTTTAAAAACAGCGTCAAAGTAAAATTGTTTTTTTGACAGTTTAAAGTACATAGACCGGAACTTTGTAATTGCAAAATGTCTCAAGCACATTCAGCAGTACAATTTTGTTCGTACAATTGTTATAATTGAATTCGTACAATTGTTATAATTGAATGAATTTGCATACAAAATTTTCTATACCGTTTGTTCTTTGTATGTATAGATTTGGAACAAAATCGAAATTAAAGATGTACAGAGTCAAACGTTAAAACAGAGGATAAAAGTTACAACTTCTTAAGGATAAGAAATGGTATGCAAAATATAGCAACCCTAATTGGAGTGGCAGGCATTNCCTTGCTCGGCCCATGAGAGCCTTGTGCGTAGTGAGAAGTAAGTCTTATCTTGAAAGGGCCAAGAAGCACGTTAAAGATATTCTTCACCGTGTCATACTAGCACGTTTGCCAATGTGTTTGTTACCTTTTGTAGCTCTTGCAGCAACTGATCAATGGAAACATTCTTGTCAATTCAAAAAGGGTTCCATTTTGTTCAATTCTTGTTGCAGTCGAATCTGAGAGCCAAATAATAATGATAAAAATATATTTCATTTATATACAGTTGGTGGTGGCTCTGGTTGACAAGAAAACTATATAATTATCTAAAGCATAAGTTAACTAAATTTAAATTTAAGGATATTTCATGCTCATTTTTCTCCCTTGAAACGACATAGCAGTTAACTTTCATCGTCTAGCTAGCATAGTAATGAGATGTAAATGTTGGTGTCTTCATTCTTTGTGCCATATTGTAACGATTTTGTGTGAAGCGTGATAAAGACCACAATTTGGTCAGGTCTTCGATTGCCCTTCCATTGTTTTGGTATCATTTCAAACGTCATTATATTAAATGAAAACTCATATCATCTCGCCGTTGCTGTCGTTGTCGTTGTTGTTGTTGTTGTTGTTGTTGTTGTTGTTGTTCTATTTCTGTTGTTTCATTGCTGTTGTTGAATATGGAAGTTTGTAAATGTAACCAGCGATACTTTGGCAAACTTCGAAATACTCTCGACGATGCTAATAATATATTTTCTTTAAATAGGCACGTTAAGCCCCCTCCCTCCCCTGATTTAAACTACTTTTAGAAGACAAATTACATTCCTTGTGTCAACGGTTCGGAACACTTGGGGGTGAGGCTGCATGATACATGTTGATAGCTGACGTTGCAAGCTTCTTCTGTCAACTTGCATAGATAATGATTGCAGACTATGTGGTTTCAAAAAAGCTTTCGATCATGTATAACTTTAAAGATAGCTTCGATACCACATTTAATTAAATTTTACACAACTGAGAGCTATGTTAAGGGACTTAAAGCTTAAGTAATGCAACGTTTTTAACAAAGTTAGTGGTTTGGCTATCTATGCTGGGGATCGCTACGCCCTTATAATAAGATTTTATTTAACCGTTTTATTTTCTCTGTGTTCACGTTGTTGTAGTTGCATGTTGGGTGATGATTTGTGGGGTTTAGTGTAGCAATTTATAATGCATCTTAACAAGATAAAGGCTTCAAATTCCCAAACTTGGTTTATCATCCAAGTAATTTTAACTTGAGATTATAAAGATGAAGAAACATTTCTAAAGATGTCAAGCCTATTTCAAACCTAAAAGGAAGGTTAATTTCTGTTTTCATCCCCTAGTGGAGGGACATAGTTTGTGCCCACAACTTAAGCCTGTTTTCCACTAGGCGAATTTTTTCGAGCATAAGCATGCGTCCTTCGCGTATGAGCTCATTCGCGGTGGCTGTTCGCAGCAGCGAAAAAGTGAGTTCCAATGGATTCAACTTTTTCGCCGCTAAAAAAATCGCTTGGCGCGAATAAATTCGCATAGAGGAAAACGGGCTTTACCGATCATCCTCAGTTTATTATCTGATCCCATTGTGAGTATCGTCCAGAAAAGGTGCCGCAGGGTAGCAATGTATCTCCATGTTCACTGCACTGTGGTGTCGTCTACGGTAGTAATGTTATTGTTTGTTTGTAGATTGTATATTTAAGAGAATTTGTATTATTAAATAAACCAGAAAAGGGGTCAATGAAAGTATGTTGTTCAAACAAGGTCCTTTTGTTCAAACAATGTCAATCGAAAATTCCGGAATACGCATTGTCGACGATATCAACTTTTGGTAGACCTGGACTTCTTATCTTTTGAGAGGCTCTTTTCAGACTGCGTAGATCATGCGTCTAATTAAGGTATCAATATCTCTTTTACCAAGTTTGCAGTAGAGTCATCATCGTCATCATCATCGTCATCATCATCATCGTCATCATCATTAGCATTATTTATTCATTATAGAGAGGCTAAATTTGGCTGGATCGAGGGATATTTTTTTACGTTTGGTACATACTTCTTGATGATACATTCCGGATGTTGGAAGAGTTTGTTGCCCCCTATTTTTAGTAGTCTCTACTTTTGATCGTAACCTTGAACTGAACAAAGATTTTACAGTCAGGCAATTATTTCAAAACAGAGAACATTACGTAGTAAGTGGCATAAATCCATGAAAAGCAGAACATTGGGATGAATACTGTCTGTTCACCCAACTCATGGACAATTCTCTTGTCACAGTCTTATTAACCACCATTTAGCGTGCGAAAGAGGTGCTACTGTCTACCCTTTTTTATTCAAACATAGATAAGAAACTTCTCAAGAATGCACGATACTCTTGTGTGATCTAAAAGACGGCTCATAATGGGGACTACAAGAACAGAGTCAACTGAGACTCCTTTGATATTAAACACGAGGAAAAATATAGCGCTTTGTTTTGATAACCACCATTTAGTGCGCAAAAAAGATGCTACTACTCTTTTTCATTCAAACATAGAAGAAGGAAGTTTTCAGAAAAGTTCTACACAATACTCTCTTGTGATCTAAAAGGCATATAATAAGGGGGACTAAAAGAACAATGTCCACTGGGACTGAAACTCCGACATGAAACATGATGAAAAAATNGTCTTGAATTAGATTGAATTAGATTAGATTGGTGGATGAGTGGATGAGTTGAGTGAACAGATTGTACAGTAATAATTCTAATCATGAATCGTGGCATAGCTTGTGTTGCAATGTATGACAGCACCATATCAGATCAAGGAAACCCACCCATATTACTTTAAAACCACATCTGTTGCAGTGTGACTCTCCTGTGTTACTTGCATTCGTTATAAAAGCAAACAATATACCTAGTCATGCTTTTTACACGTTAAGACGATCATAGCATAAGTGATTGATTTTGCACACTTCTCCTTCAACTGGCTTATGGTGTTAGATGACTTGGTTAGTATTTGAAACCTTTGCCGCAGGGCACACCCACCAACTAAACTGTAAAGAAGCGCTCCGGAACTCTACCTGTGTGTTCCAGCGTGTTTTTAGTGCGTTTTAGATAAGAAAAAGCCAACTTATACAAACTTCGAAAATTCAATTGGTCTCATACTACAATTTCATGTCAATAGGTAATCAAAAGACTTCAAAACCAAGATAACGAAGTGGTTGGCCTTGCATCATGCTTGTCTCAAGTGATGTGAACATAGCTACAACAAATTAACTGAATGACTATAAACATTCCCATTTCGTCAAAGAGGTCGTAACGGTTTGGGGTTTATCAGGGTTTATCTAATGAGCTATTTTTCAGTTTATCCATTCATTTAAGTTCCCATCAGACCCTGTTTGTTTGTTTGTTTGTTTGTTTGTGTGTTTGTTTGTTTGTCTGTTTGTCTGTTTTCTCTTTTGTTTATTTGTTTGTCTCTTGATTTGCTTTGTTTGTTTGTACATTCCTTTATTTCTCCGTCGGTTTTGGTTGATCATTTGTTTGTTTGCTTTTCGCTTCTTTGTTCGTATTCTTCGTTTCTTTGTTTGTGCACTGCACTGCTGATTCATTTTTTTTTAGTGTAATGTGTCTTCCTTTCATTTGTTGTGACATCATTTCAAAAGGAACAAAGCAAAATGATGCAACGAATTCAAATGTTTCATAGGCGTCAAACCTTTAAAAAAGATTGCACGAATGGTTAATGCATCTTTCGTTTGATTTGCTGGCTTGAAAGGAACTTCGGGTACTTTGCTATAATTGGTTATTAACAATCTTTAATGTCTTGGTTATTTTCGAAATTACAGCCTGTTTTTCTATGTTTAAAACAGTTTTTTTTAGGTTGTGACGTCATCAAATTGCTAAATCGTAAACCAGAAAAGCTACAGATTTCTGCTTGCCGCCATATTATAGATACGCCTTCATAAACTATGGTTTTCTTGAACATTATACCATTTTTCCTCTATCAACTTAGGATTTGCTATGATTCGTGCAATCTTTTTTAAAGATTTGATGGCTATGCTCGTAATGAGAGCAATTTAGTTTGGTTACAACTTCAAAATTACTAAGATACGTACCTGCTATATATAGGACGTTATCAAGGGATTACCAAGACTTCAAACCAAGGATAGATATACGTAAGCTACAGCCTAAGTGATATACACTTCTTTTTAGTCTCGCACTTTACCACAAAATAATACGTGTAAAATATCACATTTTATCTCGTAATTTTTAGATTTTGAAGATTAGACTTTTATTGCAAGTTTTCACTGATAATTTGCGTTTTAGCTCAATCTGTTTGAGATAATTGGTCTTGGTTGATTTTGGTAATTGCTTTAGTTAAGATATAGTGTATGTAATGTTACGTGACGCATTAAAACATCACTTTGGTAAGGGCTACCTTTCGAAATGTGTTGTTTTCTGCATATGTTTGGTCCGTTGGTTTGATGAATATCGAAATGTAATTACACATGTACACATTCATGGTCACATTCGCTTTTGATTAGATGACCTCTGTTGTATGGCACGCTATGCTATCAGCATGTGTATTACAAGTCAGCGTAATGGAGTGCAACGGAGGGAGCTTGTTGTATATGTATTTGATTCATTCTTCCAGCTTTCACGTTGATTGTTTTGTTTCTACGAAGCATCCGATGGTGGGAATTAGAAACACTAAGAAGCTGAGTTTATGGAAGTAATTTCCTGGTTCTTCCTCTCGATGTGACCACACCTCGTGATTCCTTTAGTATGTAATTGCAGAAAGTTGGCTACTCTCCTTGCTCTAGGTAGCAGGTTTGTGAGGGAGGGGACTCGAACCACTAACCTTCAGATTATTATGCCAGCAACCTAGACTGAGCCATCCATTCACATTGCTTCGGCAATGTTACATAATTAACAGTGAACCAACACTGAAAAAACGCACAAAGTTAAATGTAGAGCGAGTACCATTCCTGCTGCTGCCTTTTAATGATTGAGCTAAAACGGCGCTAAAAGTTCCACCGTGAAAAATAATGAAAAATGAAAAAAAGCAGGGTGTTTGACAGTGTTCACGGAGATTCTCAGTTTGAGCAACTGAAGGTGAAGGCGAAGTTGCTGTTTTTAGCGCCAAGCGCTGGGATTGCATAAGTAGCTAAGCGTTAATCGAGTCTGCGACCACTTTTCATGACGCTCAAGAGGTTCTGGTTGGGCTTGAACCCCGTCTGGCTGCAAAGTCAGTGGATTACAGCACGGCCCAACAACTCGGCACCACAACAACTGAAGCCTTACTTTTTATCGGAATAGATTCTTCTAAATTTCAGAATTCTTATGTGATCGGTAGTCTGATTTCTGTATGTACCGTTGTCTGCAGTTTTCGAAATTCAACATGTTTGGAATGACCAGTTGAATGCACCGTAGGCAGAAAAGTCGTTTGTGTCATGGCGTTTCATTCAGAATGTTTATGATTCATTTCAAAATATTGTCAGTTGCGTCAATGAGGGTTTCAGGATCTGATAAGATTGAATAGTGTTAAGGTTATTTGTTGATCAGTATCTTTCTCTGACCTATGTTGGTAAAAGGTTACATAAACCCTGCATGCTGGCAACCTTGCTCATTCATTTTACGAAAGTGCTATGGCTACTGACTCATAGTGCCTAGGGCAGTGGGAGCTATATTGAGCCATAGAGCTGAGACTGTTAACTTTTCAAGCCAACGTAATATAGGTTTGATCAGATTGTTCAGAATATGCGATATGTTGCAATTTAAAAGAATCAAGCCAACGTAATACAGATTAGATCAAATTGTTCAGAAATTTCGATATGTTCCAATTTAAGAAAATTAAGTCTTTTCAGGGCTGAAGCCAATAGCGGGCTGGGGGTATAGCGTCCCTGCCCCCCCCCCTCCCAGTAGCCTATTTTTCGGAAATTTTGCTCCACGTGTCTGATTTTTTGTGAGCTACAGGTCCACTTTTAAAAGATTTTGTGGGAGAAATGATGCATTTGACATGGATTTATCAACCTTATAGGATAAATTTTGGCAGGAATTCTTGAACCTGCAGCATATTTTTGCGTCATAATCACTAATTTTGTTGGTTGCAAGTTTGTATTGCAAAATAAGGCTAAGCTTTAATCACTGAAGAATTATCTCATATTGTTGTTCTTGCTGTTATTGTTAGTGACTTTGCAGTCGGAAAATTGTCTTACTTTGCTCCCCTGTGCAATCATGGCTGCTATCGAATTTTTGTTTTTCAGATACATGCAAGATCGTTTCGAAATTATAATAGTTTACTGTTGCAATCTGCCAACTTCAAAATTTACCGAAACCGTACACCTTAGAGCGCAAGGATAAAAAAAATGGCATTTTGACATGCTGAAAATGATGTGGATAAGATTCATTCAACATCAGTTCTTGCTTTTGCCCTTGAATTGCACATTCAGTCATCAAATAAACTGTACTATTGCTTTTCAAGTCCAGGATGTCCCAGAAGAGCACTCTGGATGTCAGAAAGTCGCGTGAAATGAGACTTTTTCTAAATTAAACTCGTTCAAGCGGCATCCCATTTGATTGCATTGACAAATATGTAGAAGAAATGCCATTCGCTGCATATGCATTTTGTCGGATAAAAACACCTCAGATTTTTTTTCCGTTTAATGTCGTCATTAAAAAAAAGGAAGGAGGACTTGTTCCAAACAGCTCCTCGTTAATTATTCATGAGACTTGCAAAAGGACCCAACCGCAAGTAATTCAAAATCTTCATTACTACTGATCATACATCAAAATCAGAAAAGCCGCCTGCCGAACCGAAAATCGTCCGGCTATCCAGCTGTGAGCTTTTCAGAACAAGTCGTCATTTCTTTTCTTTCAAATCGACTTGAGCAAATACAGTCAAGACCATAGCTCTCTACATAGAATAAAAATGTTTGTCTCTCGGCCGGGGTTTCTGTTGTTCGGCATTATCGCATATGCTTGCCTGGCCTCCACTGTGAAACAGGTTCTAGTATTTATCACTACTTAATCGTTTATGTGTTGCTTTTTGTAGTTGTATACTTAATTATGATTTAGTTGTATGTTCTTTATGTAATGGCCATGAGGTAGTCATTGTCTTTTGCTCCCCTGGTATCATCCTTGTAGTGTTGTAAAGTAGTTCATATGTAGTGTCTTAAGTACCTTGTTTTTGTAAAAAAAAATTAAGTGAGCATAACAAGAAAAATATGTTTGTGATGCATAGATCATTGTTATCCCGTTACTGACTATATATTAAGTTGATTTGTATTTACAACCTCTTAGCTACTAGTTATCACATGCCGTTAGGATAAGTTGCCTTACTGTTTTTTGTGAAATTCAACCTAACATAAAATTTATTTATATTCGTTTTCCATAGTATACCACGCCATAGTATACCATAGTATATCATAGATTATATTTTTGAAGTTCTATATTATATTTATATAGTTAGGAGAAAAGAGCTATTGATTTATCATATACCATAGTAACATCTTAAAGGCGAGTGTGCCGTCATGCCAACTCTACGAATTGTAGTAATAGTCAATTTTTGCTAGCTTCGCTTCATGGCAATTTGATTAGCTAGAAAACGTCTTAGCGACTAGAGAACGCATAGCGGTAAATTGATTGGCTTGCTGTGTTAGTTTAAATACGAACCAAGATCTATATTGTTTGTACTCATATAGCGTGGTGACATTGCAATTCTTGTCAGCATGAAATACTGTCAACTACAACCGCTAGCTGTGCTTAAAAGTAAGAATAGACTCTTGTCAGGCACTGTCAAAATCAATGCTCCCTGGTGTAATCAGTGAAGAGGCCGTGTTGTTAGTAGGCACATTTTCCCACATAGATTTACTCTAAGAGATTTTTTATTGAAATTCAGTTGTGAAGGAGTCGTTAAATTTCGATTAAACAGTGGAGTGGTCTGTGGCTTGTTGTTTGCTATGATAAAGGTTAACCCTATCAGATCACGTTTACATATAAGTTTTACTAGCCTACGCGATGTATACAACGTGGTATTTGAAGAGGTGTACTCGTCCCCGTTATTCGTTCTTGCTGACATCATGAAAGCAAGCGTAACCAACATTTGTTTACGCAGCACATTTTAGCGTGTAGCTTCCAATGGCATCCCTTGAAAGCTTAAAGCCCCCAGATGTGTCTGCTCGAAATGTGGTATATTCACAAGAAGTGATGGTGATGTGCAGAAAACAGGAGGGCGTCGGAGGTTATACATTAACTAATATGATAAAATAACAACGCAGTGGTCAGTGATTATGTCTACCCAATACAGTTGCTGCTGTGAAGTATTTCAAAAAGTGGTCGTAATAGACTTTTTAAGCAATGCAGACGCCATTATGAAATGACGTAATATGCAATGCACTCTATGCATTAATGCACTCCATACAATGCACTCTGTGCACTGTGTAGTTATAGTGAGGGTCTATAATGCAGGACTCTATATACCCTCGGTATCCAAAACTGCATTGCATATTCAATAAACTAAACCTTGATATAGTATAGACTGTAGTCCAGAATAGAGACTATGGAGCAAAATTACGACGTTTGTAGATTAGCTCAGTATCTCGCTACTGCAGGAAAGCTTGTATCTTTGATCTTAATGTGGTCATGAACGTTATAGGTGCCAACAATAATAACATTGCTGGATGAATGTAAAGGTCGGATTTTGAAGATTTAAAACCTGGGAATTCTTTCTCGGATATCTTATCTACTGTTTTTATATATTTGTTGATATCAAATTCGGCATCATGAAAATAGCTTTTTGCAGTGTCCGTTTTATTTTAGATGGATTTATTCCACTTCATCTTCATTTTAGATGGATTTATTCCCCTTTGGTTCATCCTGCATCCCCACAGCAAATCAGAATTAGACCTCTCTTTTTCATACAAACCATGTCTTGTTTTACATCGCAGGATGTTTTAATCGAGATTTTAATCAGGCACATTTCATCCCTTTTATCATGTCGCGAATTAGATGAGTAGAAATATTCTTCCTTAAAGATTTAATCAAAACATAGCATGAACTCTGTAAGCGAAGTGTCCTGGTGACTCCTAGTAGACAACATTGTCTACAAAGTTAGACAAATTCACATTGGCCAGAAGATGAGGGTTTTTTATCTGATTTCGTGGAGAGCAATAAACAAAGATGTATTTTTAATTTGGGCCTCCCATGAATTTCATCTCCAATTTCAGTCTCATGTTCTGTCCTAATTTTCTTCATCCTTAGAAAATCTTCTCGTTTTTACTCCTTCACTCTCTGCAAAATTTTAGACAAAATCAGATTGGCTATGAGATGAGGATTTCGTCTGTTTTCCTAAACAACAATAAACAAAAATGTCGTTTTGATGTAGGCCTCCCATGAATTCCATCACAGGAAAACCAGGAAATAATTGTTACGAATAAAATTTGTAAGAAAAGTTTGTCTTTCTTTGTCCCCTGTGCGCTTAGTCATTTTTGTACCTTAGTCCCTTGTGCTCCGCTAAAGAGTGCGGAGCACAGGGGACTAAGGTAAAAAAATGACTAAGCGAACAGGGGACAAAGTTCTAGAAGGATTATTTCCTGGTTTCCCTGTGGTTTCATCTCCAATTTCAGTCTCATTTTATGTCCTAATTTTCTTCATTTGTAGAAAATCTCCCCTACTTCACTCTGGGTTTTATTTTTCTACAAAGTTTGACAAAATCAGATTGGCCGGGAGATGAGGATTTTGTCTGCTTTCTTGAACAACAATAAACAAAGATGTCTTTCTAATTAGGCCTCCCATGAGTTTCATCTCCAATTTCGGTCTCATTTTCTGTCCTAATTTTCTTCATCTTTAGAAACTCTCTCCACTTCACTCTGTGCAGCGATGCTAGAAATTTTCGTTATCAATTATGTGTCTGGCTTTTTCCAAGACTGATACGAATTTTTTTATATAGATTAGCAATCATATCTTCTTTTCGCAGTAGGCACAGTAGGTGCCCAACGCTCTTTTCCGCTTTTTCTCATCTTTTCATCTCTTTTCGCATTTAATTAATTATTACTTAATGAAGATTAGCAAAATTCTTGCAGATAATTCTGAAGTATTTCTTGAAGAATTTCG
Source organism: Aurelia aurita (assembly GCA_004194415.1). NCBI lineage: Eukaryota > Metazoa > Cnidaria > Scyphozoa > Semaeostomeae > Ulmaridae > Aurelia > Aurelia aurita. The sequence goes on from REGM01000348.1 coordinate 114,473, forward strand.
GTATCATCAAGATAGCTGTGAGGTACCCGGATCTCATTATCAAAATATTATTTCTTTAAGAATTTCGGTATTATCAAGGTAGCTGTGAGGTACTTCGGATCTCATTATCAACAGAATAGTGCTTGAAGAAATTCTCGCTCGACTACATTCATACATAGCAGTGCTTGCAAGTACTGTTGTACTATCGTTAGCTGTCAGAGCTCCGTTCACACCGTGCATTTAGCAAGTGCTGAGATTTTGACGCAAAGAAATAGACTTTTACATAGAAATAATGTAAGTAAATTTTTTGTATATCTTGGGCAGGATTTTAGCTGATTAAGCTTCATAATTTTTGTCAGTAGCAGTAAAATTCCTTCTAAAGATTTTTCAAAAAGATAGGCAATTTCTTGCAGATTATTCTGAAGTATTTCTTGAATAATTTCGGTATTATGAAGATAGCTGTGAGGTACTTCGATCTCATTGTTGACATAGTATTGTTTGATGATATTCTCGCTCCAATGCATTCATAGAGAGCAGTTGCTGATTTACAGACAATTATTTTGATGACCGACAAATACTTCTGCACTAGCAGTAACAATTTGGACGCATTGTGGGCTTAATTCAGAGAATCTGAAAATCTGAAAAAAACGAGAAACTTTTGCATAGAAAGAATGTAAGTACGTGTAAGCATATTGTAGTCCATTGATGATTCCAGCCACAGAGATTTCTTTGTAAGTTGCATTCAAATGCTCTTCGGGTTGCTGCTGTTTGGTAGTGTTACCGTATTATAGATGATTCTAACCGCTGAGATTTTTATAAGGACAGTCCAGATTGTCTTCAGGTCTTTAAAATAGATAAATAAACTTTTCTTACGAATTGATCTGGATATTTTCCGATAGAATTTTAACATTATATAGACAGCAAAAATGGTGTTTCGAATCTCACTCATATCATACAAGGTGTCCCAAAAAATGTTGCCCCATTTGTGTGGCTGCTGTGGAGGAACTGTAACTGACATGGTCCTGTTTTTAATACAGTTGCATAAGATACGCTTTAACGTAGAGTTTGAGACTTTGTTTTAACCAATCTGACAAATGGTTGCTGATTTATAGCGGAAGAAATTCAAAACAGTAATGGCTTCAAAACAGCTTTTTCTTTATTTTCAAAGGAAGAACAAATTCAATACAACGCTCGAACATTTCCTCGCAAAATTTACTTGATTTTGATCTTTTTGGAGAACAAAGAAAGTGCTGATTTAGAGGCAACAAGTTTTTCGATTTTGTGTGCCACAAATCAGCAACCACTTGTCCGACTGGCTAAAACAAGATCCCAAACTCTAAGTTGCAGCCTATCCTATGCAACTGTAACAACAACAAGACAATAGAACTTACAGCTCCTCCGCAGCAGCCACGCAGGCGGGACATAATTTCTTTGGGACACCCTGTAGATTTGCGTGAATGAATTGTTGTTGCACAACAAGGGCAGATTTTGTAACAATAGAATCGGTTTCGTTTGATTGACATGCTATTTCAAAGATATTAGCAATTGCAAGCAAGGAGATTTAAACGGTTGAGTAATTAAGCAATGCATGTAAACAAAGCAGACCGCAGAATTTGCCTTGAAACATAGGTAAGAAACTAGGTCGTTGTGCACGCGAAAGGGGGTTTTAAGAGAAGAAATGAGTACTTTATCGAAAGAAGAAGGATATATATCTAAATATTCTGCCGCCTAAATTTCATTAGTTTAATTCAGAAGCGCAGCAATAGATGTTTGAATTACATTCATAAATACACGAGATTTGTAATGCTTACTTTCTAGCATCTGTGTTAAAGAAATGAAATTTAGGTAGCAGATGTTTAGATACGTCCTTCTTCTTTCAATAAGATACTCATTTCTTGTCTTAAATACCTCTTTTCGTGTGCACAACACCTTAGCGATGGCATATTATAGTTGAATCTACATAGATTTCTTTATGAGTCGCAGTGAGAATTCTTGTTAGATTGCTAACAGGGAAAAGTCGAATACTTGCTGATAAACCATGCTTTTTCTGCAGACTCATATCATCTGTCTACAGGGATTTCAGCATTGTTAAGATAGCTGCGAGCTACTTCCCATCTCTTTATTATCAGTGATTGCTTGAAAAAATTCTTGTTCTACCAAATTGATAGATAGTGGATGCTGATTGACAGATACTAATTTTGATGACCTTGTGCTTGCAAATACTTGTGCACAAGCAATAGCTATCTGGACACTGAACTTATCGTGTGCTTAATGCTGAGAATCTGAGTATCTGAAAATCTGAAATAAGGATTTAATTTTCTTCTCCTTGAGTATTAAAAACCTTCCAAGCCGCTCTCTCTCTCTCTCCCTCTGCGCTTCCCAGATTCCTAATTTGTTTGACCACCTGGTCTAATTAAAAATCTTTTGGACAACAGCAAAGTGTACACAAAACTTAAGAAATTATTGCGGGCTTGGGGGGCCCCGAGGGAAGAGCGCCTTGTAATATGTATGGCGCGCATCGTCGCTGGGCCCGTCTCAGGCCTTGAGTAGAGTAGTTGAAAAATAGACATTGATTTTGCAGTGCGAATCATGAACAAGAACATGCGGCGGTGAGCCGCCTTACCGGCTNAGCTCTTGCCAAGTATAATTTTAGGTCGCTAATGGCTTGAGAGATTGATTCATTTTAATTCTTTTTGTCTACAAGCGCCGTTTGGTTTTTTAGCAAAATAGAGTAGTCTGTGCAGAGCCTGATTTTTTAAAATGCGTTAAAATATCTCCTCCACAAGGTCCCTGAGCTGGTTCTCCGTCAAACAAAATTAACTTCATTTATCTACAATAAATAGTGATTAATTTTCTTCTCCTTGAGTATTAAAAACCTTCCAAGCCGCTCTCTCTCTCTCTCCCTCTGCGCTTCCCAGATTCCTAATTTGTTTGACCACCTGGTCTAATTAAAAATCTTTTGGACAACAGCAAAGTGTACACAAAACTTAAGAAATTATTGCGGGCTTGGGGGGCCCCGAGGGAAGAGCGCCTTGTAATATGTATGGCGCGCATCGTCGCTGGGCCCGTCTCAGGCCTTGAGTAGAGTAGTTGAAAAATAGACATTGATTTTGCAGTGCGAATCATGAACAAGAACATGCGGCGGTGAGCCGCCTTACCGGCTGCGGTGGCTACGGCGAAATACTTTACGAAACTACAATATATGTAATGGGGGTAAGGAAATGCATACGTGTGGTAGGACCCCCTAGAAAGGTATGACAAAAACATAAAATGTAGGGATAGGCAGAAAGAGTTTTTGCGCAGACCTGAAGCAATCATGTCTGTATGAAAATGCACGGAGGGCTCTCGACGTGCCTTAGGTATATGTAAATTTTTAGCCCAGGCGTGCATGCCTGTTAGAGATAAAAAGTTGCCTGGGCATGGAGTGCTCTCTACATGCCCTTATCGAAAATTTTGTATTTTTAGCCCAGACATTAATAACATGCCTGTTAGAGAGAAAGTTTGCCCTGGCACGGAGGGCTCTCGACGTGCCTAGAAAAATATGTAATTTTGGCCCAGACAAGGAGTGCTCTCTACCTGTCTGTTAGAGATAAATGATTTCCAAGGCATGGAGTGCTCTCTACATGCCCCTCTTTCTTTCTGCCTTTTGGTTCCTATACTACCCAAGTTTTTAATTCAACAAGCCCAATGTTTTGAATAGGCATCCTATTTCATAGTTTTTTGAAGTATTTGCAAGAGGGGCCCATAAATTTGGGGCCCCACCTACACGTAGTGCATTTCATTAATTTTTACAATTGCTATGAATAAAACATGTAGATTGTCCAAATAATGTTCTTAGGCAGATAATCTTGACTGCCGATACTAATCAAACTATTCTACGATGAAAAGCATATCATGTCTTCTGGGTTTAGTCACCGTTGGAAGACAATGCTCAATCTCCTACATACTAATATCTAGAAAGAAATCAGCTATAATAGCGCTGCAGGTGGTACGCGATTCTGGAACAGGTCAAACTTGCTTCTAAGGGATGGGAGGGTGGGTTTCCTTTTTGCAACAAATTGTTTGCCGGGCTTGAAATAATGATGGCCTATCTTACACTGGTCTATCTTATAAAGGTCTTTTGATTGACAGCTAAGATGTTTAAGANGAATCTATCAAGCTCTAAATTGTAGTTTTGCTGAAGATGGAGGTGTTTTGTTGCAGACAGATAAACTTTAATGGTATCATGTTGTACAGTTCTTGCTAAATGCACCACAAAATAACAAAGAATGCTTTCAGTAGTTGGAATGATGGGATCTGGCACTTGATAAAATTTGCAGAATTGCAAAAATTTTCGCTTCCCCGTTTCATAAGTTTTGTCTGTATTAGCTGCTAGAGAAGAGTTGAAGTATTTTAGGAGGTCCTTGTTCAAAGCTGAGAAATATCCGCCGGGAGGGGCTGCGGGAGGACATCGGCCCACGGCGCCAATTGACGGAAGCGGGTGACCTGAAAACGAGACAGAGAATCGGCTATTTCATTGGAGACACCTGGTACATGGACAGCCTTGAAGTAAAAATTTTGATTAAGTGTAATTAACGTTAATTTACGAACTAAGCTCATAATTCTATGACAACGCGACCGCTTTGTGTTAATTATAAAAACAACAGCCTCGTTATCACAATAAAAGAGTACTCGCTTTCTACACCAATTAGGCCCCCAGATACTACAAGCAACAACGATTGCAAATAATTCCTGCCAGGCTATACTTATTCCTGGCGATGTGAGAAGCTGGGAAGAGCCCCACTGACCTTGAAACCAATGTTTTCCGCATATCCCCCCAAAACCCATGCTCCCCGCGGCGTCTGTGTAAAGACTTAGGTCAGCGGAGCTCTCCCATTTCGAATTCAGAAAAAACCGCTTTCCATTCCAATTATTTATAAACAATTTCCACATAATAATATCCTCATAGAAGGCTTTTGTCAGACGTATATGGTGGTGTGGTTTTTTGGCACCCACTGTTAGATTAATAATTCGTTGAAGGAATGCCCTCCCTGGGGGAATTACCTTACACGCGAAGTTTAGGGAGCCGATAAGAGATTGTAGTTCCCGCAAAGTAGTTGACTTTTTTTCGCACCATAACTGTAGCTCTTCCCTAAGACGTGTAACCTTGTCTTCAGGTAAGCTGGCTTCCATTAAATCCGAATCAAGGATAATTCCTAGAAACTCCAACCTAGTAAGAGGGCCTTGAGTCTTCTTTGCTGCAAGAGGTACCCCAAGCTGTTTAAAAGCTAATAGCATGCTCCTTAAACTGGTCTTACAGGCAGATTCTGGAATAGGCCCATCGGAGGGGGGCTCTAAAATCAAAAAATCATCTAAGAAATGGGCCACATACGAGATAGCACATTTTTCTTTTAGAATCCATTCAATGCACTCTGCTAGCTGATTGAAAAGAAACGGACTACTACGTAATCCGAAGGGGAGGAATTTTTCATAGTAGTACTTTCCCTCCCAGTGCATCCCTAAAAGCTCCCAGTCTCTTGGGTCAACAGGAAAAATTCTAAAGGCAGATTCAACGTCGGTTTTTGCCATGAAAGTGCCTCGCCCAAAAGACTGCAGAGCCTCAATTGCACTGTCAACGGTTACGTAGTTAAGTGAGTACGGTTCTTTGTCAATACCCGAATTAATTGATTCACCAGATTTTGGGTAGGAAAGATGGAAAATCGTGCGAAATTTGTCAGAATGCTTTTTTGGAACAATACCAATTGGGGAAACCTGCAGGTTAAGGAAAGGCGGCTTATCGAAAGGGCCTGCTACTCTACCGAGCTGAACTTCCTTTGCTAAGTTTTCTGAGACAATTTTTGGGTTATCCAATGCCGTTGGTAAATTTTTAGACCATTTTGCCGAACGTGGCCCTTCATAGCCTATTCTAGCCCCACTCCTAAGCTCATTACATAATTTTGCGGCTAAATTTTGATTAGGATGACCCTTTAATTCCCATTCAAGCCTGTCTACACTAATAGGAGTTTGATTTTTAAACTGATCCTGGCCTGAAACTTTGTCGACTGGGGAATCTAGGTTGAATGGGGTTTTGTTGGGGAGGGAGGGGTTGGTTTTGCTCTGATTTTGAACGTGTGAACTGGCCATTTGGGCAGTTTGTAGCAGGATGGTTTCCCCAACAATCTTGTCGGCTGCATTGATGTAAATATTGGCAGTTGGGAAAAGGGCATCGGAATCCTCTGTTGAAATTTCGGCAACATGCGATCCCTCCTGACTGAACTTGTGGAAAGTTATGAGAGGGTCCTTTGGTAAAAAGAGCTAAATCGTTAGCAAGTTGGTGGCTGTTTAGGCTAAAAACCCTCAACCAGAGTTGTTGATCGATGTTCCTCCAAGAAATCTGTTTGTTGTTTGCCGCCTTTTGGCGAAATGAAAAGTCGTACACTAGCCATGCTGAAGAGTTGTTGCTATCAGCGGCGTTTCGTATCGTATCCATATATTCAATAAGTTCAGCCGCTTTGCCGGGGAACTTCGCAACATAGATTTTCATGTAGCAAGTGAACGCTGTTGTCCAATCTTGGATGTTTTTTATCTGGACCTTATTTGATTGATTTTTTGCAAGTTTTAGCTCAGAATTTGGTCCAATTGAAACGGAGAATTCCCCTTCGTCTAAAGACATAGCAGTCTTGTGCAGGTTTCTCGGAAGGAGCTTTGATAGGTCAAAAAACTCACCGTTCTGAATCGCCTTTACAAAATTGGCAGGAACGGCTGGGTTAAACATATCTCCACCAGTTGACTGAATTTCATTGGCTTGATGGGCTGGTGTGGTTGACAGTCCAATGCGCTCAAACCCAGTGCAGGAAGACGAAAATTCTGCCTCAAGTGCTTGTGCTGGTAGTTCGTGAACAGTGCTGGATTTGTTGGCCAAGGCGACTGCTGCTTCCGCTGCTTGTTGGGCGATGTTCGGAACAATGTTTTGAACAGCATTCTGTACGACATTTTCTATCATTGCCATTTGTTCATCGGTGAAAATCCCAACGTCTTGTTCAAGGGGCTGGTTAGCTTTACGTGGGTTCCGTGTTTCTTTTCGCTTCTTCGCTTTCCCTGCTGAACTGGTTGACGGAGTTTCACTTGCCGCTACGATTTCTTCTCCTTCTTCTCCCGGTTCCGATGAGCTCAAAGTGCTCGCTCGTGTCGCATCGCGATCACTTCGACGAAGATCTTGCGCTCTTTTCATGTTTCCTTTTTGCAACAAATTGTTTGCCGGGCTTGAAATAATGATGGCCTATCTTACACTGGTCTATCTTATAAAGGTCTTTTGATTGACAGCTAAGATGTTTAAGACTGTCGCTCTATTGGATTGGTAATAATTGCCAAGTCAACAAGAATTCTATGCAAATCATTTCGTGAGCCAAGATCTGCATGTGTTAAGTGCTTGCGTGCAAGATGATTTGCCGGCGGCATCTGTGTGGTATTACCACCGGCAGACTTGTCAAAGCTCTTGCCAAGTATAATTTTAGGTCGCTAATGGCTTGAGAGATTGATTCATTTTAATTCTTTTTGTCTACAAGCGCCGTTTGGTTTTTTAGCAAAATAGAGTAGTCTGTGCAGAGCCTGATTTTTTAAAATGCGTTAAAATATNTTCGTGAGCCAAGATCTGCATGTGTTAAGTGCTTGCGTGCAAGATGATTTGCCGGCGGCATCTGTGTGGTATTACCACCGGCAGACTTGTCAAAGCTCTTGCCAAGTATAATTTTAGGTCGCTAATGGCTTGAGAGATTGATTCATTTTAATTCTTTTTGTCTACAAGCGCCGTTTGGTTTTTTAGCAAAATAGAGTAGTCTGTGCAGAGCCTGATTTTTTAAAATGCGTTAAAATATCTCCTCCACAAGGTCCCTGAGCTGGTTCTCCGTCAAACAAAATTAACTTCATTTATCTACAATAAATAGTGAATAAACTTCTGCATAAGAAAATGTAAGTAGATAATAGATATCCTGCATATCATCTTGCGCTTTGTTAAGGTCTGTTTGATTGGTACCAATTCTGAAAACGGTAGACTTGGTAGATTCAGAATTTGTGTTTGATTGACTCCGAAATTCTCAAAACGGTAGGTTTAGTAGGTTTGGAAGGCCTTCTGAACCTTCTGCTCCAAAAGGCAGAAGGTTTGGCAGACTTTGGAAAGATTCTCTTTTCATTAGCAAACCTTCTTGGTGAATCCGAAACCTACCGTTTTTTAATGTTTGCGTTTGATTGGGGAATATAGTTCCGTCTCTGCGAAGTTTACTGTTTTCAGAATTTGGTAGGTTTGGAATTACCAATCAAACACACCCTTAGTCATAGCGTATTGTAGATTATTCTAGCTTTAGAGATTTTTTAGTAGCAGTATAAATTATCGTTAAATTGTTAACATAGATAGGTAGGATACTTGCTCATTATTCCAAAGTATTTCTCAGATAATTTCCGCAGTATCAAGATAGCCGTGAGGCTCTTCGGATCTCATGATTATCTACGATTCATTTCATTTTTATTTATTTAAACAGGGTAAAGTTATCAAATAAATACATTGTTTTCCAAACTGCCCGGTGAAAAGAAAAAGATAAAACCCTAACTTACAATTCAAATACACTACATAAAATTAGTTAAATACAAAATAAAAGTAGTTCAAAATAGTAGCAAGGATCTACAGCGGTTCCTTCATGTTCTGGAGTCTTCGAGACAGGATTTAAATTGTTTGAAGGTTTTGGATAATTTTGGTTTTGCGTCCAGGCCATTCCACAATTTTGCCCCTCTAAAAGAAAGCATTTTTGGCCACATGTTGTTCGTAGAAACGGGACACATAGATCGGTTTCGGTGCTCCAAAGTTCCCGAGTACAGGTTTCTGACAACCTGTCGAACAGGCATGCAAGATACGAGGGAGCTTCGTCGTTTGTAAATTTTTCAATGTTTCCGATATAATCAAATCATTCACTGTCTGCCAGCCCAGATTGCTTGATGAATTTCTCGTTGTAGTAGATCGATAGATAGCAGCTGCTGATTGATAGATACTCATTCTGATGCTTATAAACACTTTTGCTGTTCGAGTAACAGTCAGAATTCTGTTTGCTTCGTTCGTCTAGCGCTGAGTATTTTTTGGTGTTAATATACACATTTTTTCGAAAATTAAATGTAAGCGAATGTTTTGCTTAATGTCCTCTTGCGTTACGTAATGATAGTGCATTATATATGATTCAAGGTTCACAACTTTTCAGCCCATTAGTTTTTCACAGCCCTTTGTGTGATAGCGTTGACCTTAGATTTTTTCTTTCAATTTTGGACACTTTTTGTTTTACTATTTCAAAGTTTTGTCCCATGCTGTGTGGTCTAAACTTCTGAAAAGAAATAGACAATATGGCACATCATAAATTACATCTTGACCATTTGTCAGTTTAGCAGACATTGACGTTGGACGTTCATGAAGGTTAACTTGAGGAAGTGACACAGGCAGGAATCCTCCTATTTTCACAGGATTATTATTCCTCTCTATCGAGGTGGCCAAGTCAATTCTTGATTTTCTGGAAATCCTATTTTCTCATTACAGGAAATACTTAAATTTTCTGTAATTATTCACTATTTGTCAATAACCGCTTCTGTGATGTTGCACTCGCATGTTTGATTGATTACAACCATGTTGCCTGTCTCCGGATTAGTCCATCGTCATGTTTATTATCGTATAAACCGGCCAAGTAGACATATAACTTAATAACCAAGGGTCCCAGACTAGATAAGCTTCTCCTTCTGTGGTGCTTAGAGCGTATGTATTTACTTGTATCAGATATGTTTCGTGAAGAAATCACTATCTTATTGTTACAATGTAACGGTTCCTTTAGTTGAGACTTTTAGGACTGGCTTCTGTCTTGTTTGTAACGGTCACGCGATTACACCGCCTTGCATGCAATTATAGAATAAGGCCTTGAGCATAGTTCGAATTTTCAGACAGTCTCTATATACGTTTCTCTGTGCGTGAGGCCGATTCAATCATTGCTACGTAAATGTTACAAAGAGTTGTAATCAGGCTGCACAGTAGACGATTACGCTAAAGATGGCGGTGAGGAATTTTTTACCAAGATGTATTGCGTTCCTTTTAAGAATCTTTAACGATTCTATAGGAATTCGATTATACAATGCAATGCATCTTGGTAAAAAGTTCCTCGCCGCCATCTTTAGCGTAATCATCTATTAAAGTATTAACTTTATAGTTAACGTAAGGCAATCCGCTCTTTTCTTGCATCCATAAAAGTGCCACTTATCTTTAATTAAAAGAGAGCTGCTTAGAATCTTGCAGAAAAAGCGTTGGTCTTGCCCCAGACAGAAATCGCTCCTTTTCTTACGAGTTAATAATTACAAAACAAAGTAACACTAGCTTTTGTACCGTCTTTTTACCGTCTCTATAAGTCACCTTCATGTGATAAATTTCTTGTAGCATAAAATTTCAGAGCCATTTATCTATGAAGTTGACCATGGTGTGTCTCGTGTCAAGGAAACTGTCCTGATTTATACTACATGGAGGTCGATATAGACCTTACACATATCCGTTCAGTATATTTAAAAACTGTGCAGAACTTTCAAACCAAAAGGCTGCAGTGAAGCATTGCATCGGGCTTTATGTAGATGATATGGTTCTTTTCAGATTACATTTGCCTTCTTACCAAAGTCTTTTTCTATCTATATACGGTAGACCTTACAAATTTCCATGCAGTATATTTGAAAAAATTGTGCGGTCAAGTGGCTCTTTAAACAAAATGCTACAGTGAGCCATTTCCTGAAGCTTTATGTAGCCTTCTTACCAAAGCCTCTTATGAAATTGGCTGGCTGGCTGGCTGGCTGGCTGGCTGGCATCTAATTTGTTAATTGCATGAACGTCTACAAAGCTGTAACCTTTAAGCTCGAAGTCGAATTCTTTCTCTATAAGGACAAGTCGTCAAATGTCCAACTTATATTCGCACCAAACGAACAAGAGTCAGATGACTTGTACCTCTAGATGATTTCCCTGTCTTCTTTTGTGCAAATAGCTATTTTTTGCTCAAAAGTCAAGCTTCTGATTTTTGTTTCAGGACTGGAAAGAAAGCGTTGATGACCTGCTTCGTTTTGATGAGCCTTGTTACATACTCAATGACCCACCGGAAGGAGAAGAGGTCGATTTCAAATTTTAGAACTTGTCATTTACAGCCATTGTCACAAGTCAATGATCCCCGATGCCATATTGAAGGTGATATCCCGGTAGTGTATGGGTGTATTGGATACTGTAGGTCGGCCACAATCTCTCTCACGGACCAGCTTGCTTTTGTACCTATATGCCGATGCTGCCAGCCCTACCTACAGGCACGTGTTAATGCCTCGTTGCTATGCCGGTTTGGCAATATCAAACGACGAATGCCAATCTTGACAGCACTACGATGCATCTGTAGGAAATGCTACTAGCATTTTGCAATGCGATGCTTCTTTGGCCAGAAGTGGATTGCAACAACCACTGTACAACTGGCAGCACAAAGTGACAAGTGAATGAGATTTCACGGTATTGTTCGCATCTTCATTGCTGAGTTAAATGAAAAATTGGAGCAGATTCTGTTTGGGACTTGTTTTGGCATTAACAAGAGAAATCCACCTCGTACATCGACGAACTGTTAGCAGCAACTGCTTGCCATATACATCACATTCAATCTTGATATACCGAATTGCAATAGTTATAGGTTTAGGACTGCATGTACGTGCGATAACACTGCATTGGATAATCTTCCTGTTAGATGCAAACATTGCAAATGTTGCCACCATCTGTTATGATGATTTAGCCGAGTTTTTTATTCCCCCACAAAAATGAGGAAAGTTATCAGACGCGAGTTTCCTGTAGGCTTGAGGGTATCCTCCCTGGCGTCCAAAACTTACACACTTTCGTAAAATCACCAAACTTTTGTTATCAACCCGTCGCTACAGTGACGTATTGCTCTGTTGTTTCTAAATGATTAAAGTTATTTTATCGATAATAACATTTTGTAACTGAACCCTTTTTGGGCCATACTCTTTAAAAAATGTTTTAATGCGTGCCTAAGGGCAGTATTTTGCATTTTCATTAACATTCAAATCTTGCATATTTGAAGAAAGCATTCCAATCTGACAGTTACAGCCAAGTCAGACCACAGGGAAACCAGGAAATAATTGTTACTAAAATAGAATTTGTAAAAAAATTGTCTTTCTTTGTCCTCTGTGCGATTCGTTATTTGTGTACCTTAGTCCCCTGTGCTCCGCGAAAGACTGCCTATCGATAGGGACTAAGGTACACAAATAACGAAGCGCACAGGGGACAAAGAAAGACAAATTCATTTTCTACAAATTTTATTTTTAACGACAAGTATTTCCTGGTTTCCCTGTGGTCAGACGCTTAATATGTACACAGAAATTGATCTGATTATCATTTGCGCATTCAAATTCTGAAACATCTGAGTATGCTTCAAAAGCAGGCAGCTCTCAAAACAGCCAGATTTGCTAATTCAAAGCTAAATCAAACAAAACTGACATATTAAAGTAAATCAACGTAGTTAAAGATAGCTTAGCTAGGGGGACTGGGTCAATCTAAATATAACCTGTTGTATTTGATGCTCTAGATCGATTAAAACAATAAGAACATAAGTGTCTGGTATCATTCTTTTGTGCTATGTTTAGACTAGATAGCTATATGTCCGTTCATTTGTCCTTGAAATAAAAAGAAAATTTGAAGATTGATATTTTAATCTTTGTTTGGTGATTTTGCAAACGTGTGTTGCTTTTTGAGCTTTTTGATAGATATCTTTACTTTCCATTTATATCACCACTAATTACGATATCTTGTCTTTAGCTCTTGAATTTTAGACAACTATCAGAAATTATGACCACCATTTTCTATATTCTAGACATCAATTTTCTGTATTATCTACCATTTACGTAGTTTCTACCCTGATTACAATATTTTGTCTACAAAATTGCAGTCAAAACCATTGGCTTCTTAAAGCCTCTCTCTAGACATAAGAACCAAAAGTGATGTCTCTCTTATATTCTTTTTTAAGAGATAGTTTCAACCCTAATTGCAATATTTTGCCTACAAACTTGCAGTCAAAACCATTGGCTTCTTAAATCCTCTCGCTAGACATAACAGCCAAAAATGATGTCCCTCTGATATTCTTTTTAACACGGTGATCCCACAAGATTTAGCCCATATCTTCTATGTTTATGTTTTTTCCTGGGAAATTCTTGGATTACTCAGACTTAGTCAATAAGCTCAAAAATAATCCAATTTCCCTGTTCAGATTTAAATCATTACATGAAATTTTCTTGTAGAATTTATTGTGGATTTTTCGGTTTAACATTGCAAGTGTCGTAACATCTCTAATTGCCTAATTTTCAACGGTTATTCAATCATCTTACATGGTTGTTATGGTGATCAGCTGATCGACTCAAACACATTACAAAGTTAGTTTCAAAATGTTTTCTTGTAGCCCGATTACAGTAACAACTCACATATAGAAATCTTGTTCTCGTAGAATATAAATAATTGTGGTTAGAGGCATTGATCCAAGTTGAAATGCGATAATGTTGCAAGTAGATTCTTTCGTATAGTGCTCAGACAAATAAAGAATCTAAAATATTTTGAGATTGCCAGGATAAGAATGGATTTATAATATGTACTGAGTGTGCAAAAGTGTTTCCCCCTTTGTCGAAGTGCCGAAGTATCTGATTATGAAATATCCGTCTGGTTCTAGGAAATATGGATTGTTTAATACTAAACACGCTGACTTAAAGGCAGTCTGTCACGCATCTGATTGGGTGATCAGGACAATACAAAGAATAGGAGAACTGAATGGCTGCTGATCCTAATCACTTTCTACGGCCGTAGAAAGTGATACAGATCAGCCCTCCTTTGTTCCCAATGCACAGATTCACAAAGACATTCGTTGTGTTGAGCTCTGACTTTTCTGCAGCCAATCAGATGCGTGACAGACTGCCTTTAACTGTAAGAATTATTTTCCCACAATCGGACATGATATGCTAATGTTCTGAAGGCTTTTGCTTTGGAACTGTTTTCCTCTACGAAAGAGAGACAAATGATAAAGTGTATACCTTACATATAAAAATAGCAAAATTTTAAGTTTCTTCCCATATTCAAGCATTACATATAGCGAGCTGCATTTGCTGAAAGCTGTTAAAGCAATTTCTTCCAATTGTTTCCTTTCTTGTATAAGAATGGCCTTTTCATGTGCTTATTTCATGTTCGAAGAGAACAATTGTTGCTATTGTCATCACCCTAAAGTAGAAAACTGGGTATATTTCCCGATTTCCCGTATATTTTGATCGTCATCAGAGACGTAGGAACCGGGGGCACTAGGGGCACGTGCCCCCCCCCCAAGATTTTGCAATAAACGAGAAATTGCTTTTTTTGTTTGAGGAAATGCCCCTCTAGCTTAATGAAAAAAGTGCCCTTGACGTGTCGTGCCCCTCCAAGTTTAAGATGCTTCCTACGGCCCTGATTGTCATGTCAGGTTCCTGTAGCTTCCAAGTAAAATGGCCCATTACCTAGGAATGCCATGAACGCTTTTAATGATATAAATTTTTAAACGCAAGTTACAAAAATGTTTCATTCATTAATATTGGTGAATGATTCACGATCATACTTCTCTTCAAATGCTAAACTTCTGTTGACTCATTGATCTTGCATTCAGAGATTAACTATAACTTGAATCAAAATCACCACGTAATATTTGAATGTTATTTGCTCCGATTTTATCCTTGAAATAGATGATCTCGGATAAGATCGCAGCGGGGAGCATCCCATGATTTTTGCAGAATATCGATAGAATCATAACTGATTCCATTTGAGAAATAGTGAATTTTTTTAAATATCCTAGACCCACCATAAAAATTCATTCACTGAAGCTTGTTCAATTGAATAGATGTTGTTATTGTCGCTTCGGTGAGAGCAGCTAATTTAGGCCATGTTCAATCATGACGAGGCTACTCCGTTTTTGGAAGCGTTTAGAAATGAGTCGCAGTTGTAGCGGCATATCAATCAGCTCAGGCAAGGAGCGAAACTACTATTGTAATGAGTCTAGAGATATCCCTACAGGGTGTATAAAAAAAAGGCTACCGGCCGTAGAATATATATTTTTCTGGAACGAAAGGTCTGATATCAATGAAACAGTGATTTTCTGAAAGCCCGATTCGTGTGCTTTCATGTGATGTATAGGTTTGCAAATACTACACTACCTCATTTTGACTTAAGTTTACTTTTTACTCTTTTTTTATTCAAAGCGATTTGCGGTTTTGAAGAAAATGTTTCACACGCCTAAGGCCCCGTTCACACTACTCCGTTTTTGTACAAAAACGGAGAGAAAAACATCCATTTTTGTGAAAGCGTTCACACTAATCTGCACAAAAACGGCACAAAAACGGAGGTTTTCGAAAACGCTGTTGAAAGTGGATATCCACAAAAACGGAGGTTTTTGAAAACGCACTGGATCAATGTGAACGCACAAAAACGGAGGTTTTTGAAAACGCTGCAATATTGAACAATGAGGTTCACAAAAACGGAGCAATGTGAACGCACAAAAACGGATGTTTTTCACTCCGTTTTTGTAATCAAGCAGATAAGTGTGAACAGACAAAAACGGATGTTTTTCTCTCCGTTTTTGTACAAAAACGGAGTAATGTAAACGGTTAGCTTCGATTCGACAAAAACGGATATTAACAAAAACGGAGCAGTGTGAAC